>CAEGAF010169329.1:0-13299 GCA_903067075.1 Micropoecilia bifurca
TCCACGTCGAGAGGAGCCAGTTGAGGCTCGGGCATCTGGTCAGGATGCCTCCTGGACGCCTCCCTGGTGAGGAGTTCAGGAGGAGGGGAAACCCAGGACATGCTGGAGGGACTATGTCTCTCTGCTGGGACGCCTTGGGGTTCCTGGAGGAGCTGGAAGAGGCTGGGGAGGGAAGTCTGGGCCTCCCTGCTGAAGCTGCTGCCCCCGCGACCCGACTCCGGATAAGCGGCAGAAAATGGATGAATGGATGGATGTGTTCTTTGTTGTTTTAAGAGGCTTCTAGCTGAGAAACAGAGGTGTATTTTAATCACAGTTGGTCCATTCAGGCGGATAAAAGCTTTCAAATGAACCAAATCTGATTAGTTGTGTCACATTTTCTTGTCAACTCATCAGAAAGCTGTGCAGGCAGCATTTCTACACTTTTATTCAAGTGCTCTACAAGTCCTCTTGCAGGCCTGGCAATGCAGACAAAGCGTTTGTTATCACAGCAGGGCAACAACACAAGGCCATTGTGTGATGTGTTTGATCCTGTAAGACAGGGAGGCTGCAGGTACAGATTGTAGCACAATGAAATGTTCACGGCCTGAAGGGTCTGTGTTGTAGATTGAAACAGTTCACTTTTCACATGTTGAATTTTTTGAAATAACAACATAAAGCACTATCAGACTTTCCTGTTGTGTCCTTGCTTGTGCATAACTGAGGTCCACAATTCTCTTCCCAATATCTTGGATGATGTGTTTTGAATTTTCCCTTAGGTCTGGCATAGAGGTGCACTGACAAATTGACTAGTCGATTATTCGGCCACAATGTCCTTAATTTTGAGAAACCGGCGATCGGCCGATACATGTGAAGATCATATCTACTTTGGCACAGGTCTAGAAGTCAACTGCTGTCCTCTGTTGCTTCCCATGAGAAAATCTGAACGAGCAGGTCAGGCTTTCTACTCTCCTTCGGTCTTAAGAGAAGGAATCATTTACACCCAACAAGTATTTCCTTCTGCACGCGGTCCGGAGGGGTCGCTCTGAACCTGCGTGCGCTTTTACGAGGTTTTTTGCTTGTGTGGTTCTGGAAACTGATGAGACAATCCCTCCCCTCTCCTGTCGTCCGACCGTGACATCTGCCGCACTTCTTCGCCACATTAAGACAGGGAGGGTTAAAGATTGGTAATCAGCTAGAAAAATGCAATAGGTGCACTTCCTGCCAGTCTGACAAGATAGCTTGTTTGAGGTGTTTTTATAATCATTGAGATATACTTATTTATTTATTGACTTGTCTCTGAGAGTTGCTACTTTTTAAATTTTGTTGCTTTCTTTTGTGCACAATGACAATAAAATTAAACCTGATTCTGACCTGAAAAATATCAAAATTCCCATTTTACGCCTTTTTCTGTGCTTCCATTTGGGTTCAGCTGCTTCTAAAAACAACCTAAGCTTTTTTGGCAATAAGTTAATGTATCTTTGTGTATTGAATATGAACAGTTTCAAAAACATCCAGATTTTTTGGTCACATTCCACAAGCACTGCGCCGTTACCTAGCAACCCCAGCCAAGCACAGACTTGTAACCTAGCAACCCAAATGGGACTCCAGCACATTTGATTAGCTGGTTTTACTGCTGTACATATAATGGCTGCTAGAAAAGACAAATGTTTTGCTGACTTATTTTTGGTTATTTAACACATATAAATATTTTAGCTAATCTGACTGACGCACAACAGTCAGAAACTGTTTCCTGTTGAAACTAAACTGTTTCAACAGGAAACAGTTTAGTTTGATTAACACAGTGATGAAAAAAAGGTTGCATCTCTCTTTTGTAGTATAAGGAAAGAGTTTGCTTCCATTTTATTTGTGAAAAACACACAATAATAATCAGAACATTTTGTTGGTGAAAGCTCCAGAAAAGCCTTTGAGGGTGTAAATGATGATTTCTGATTGGTGGTTTTTGCCCCCTTCATTCGGCAGTCATTTTTCTGGCGGCCGCAGTAATCATTTAAGTTATGTGTCACTGCCTTTCACTGGCTCCGGTTCCCCAGGGCCCAACCACTTGTTCTGAGCAATAAGCTAATTGATTGAAACATTCATCATCATCCAGGACCACGTTCTGCCACGAGACGTACCCCGAGGGCGGCCATGTCCCAACGAGCGACAAAACACACTAATGAAAGTGCTGACATTGAAAGATGGAAGAAAATGTTCACCTTCAACAGCACAAGTTCACTTCTCAAGCAGGAAACCCAGTTGCAGATGACAATTTTTGTGTTTGTTATTAACGCAATTTGGTTATGAGACAAATGTAGAAACATTATCAAGGGAACTGTTATGTTGGCACTTAACCAAATAAATGCAGTCAAACTTAATTAATTAGAATATATTGCTTTTGACATTTAAGCTCCTATAAATCAAACATGAGTTATATTTTGCTTGCTGGGGGAAACTGCGATATTAAAAACCAAACACAAATCTACTCGTAAAAACTGAATTTACGTTTGTCAGATTAAAAGCACCTTTTGAAAACAACCTATAAGCAGGTATAAAATATATTTTTTATGTTTTTATTGGTTCATTAACTGTAAGCAAGAACTAATAATCTTTAACATAAACAAAATCTTTAAAACTAATGTCTGTGTGGAAATAATCATTACAATGAACTTAACTTGTGAGATGAGTTCCAAAATTACACAGAATTTTCATTAATATTGTAATTTACACTCATCAGACATGTTTGCTGATTTGTGATGTTACATTCGGGACGGATGTTAAAGAGCTCATTTTACAGACACAAAAAAACACAGCTGGAATAATGTTTTTAGCTCTGGAACTGGTTTTAGAAGCAGTAAAAACCGAGAACAAAATGTGAATTTTTGCTTAAGAGTTCCCCGTTTAAGTCTTGAAAGATCCTTCCTGAAAAGCAGAAGTGGAGCCTCCTGCACAACCAAATTAGCAAAAATGCACATTTGTCTGCACAAAAGCTGCTGACATGAAAAAAATTTAATTTCATACGAAAATGTTCACTGGACAAAGGGATTCTTATTTTTTAAACCAGCATTAATGCTGTTTGAATCAAATAAAACATGGTGCATTTCTTCAATTAAAGAGTTTATTTTCTAACAGTATGTAACAGAAACAGTATTGGTTCATTTTTATCAGTTTCTACATGGCAGATGTGAAAAACAATTAACTTCAGATATGTGATCAAAGTTAAAACCATAGCAGACCAAGTTGCATTTCCAGAAGTTGAGCTGTCCCTTCTCAGCTCCAACTTCCCTAACTAGAAAGCTGTAACAGATACGGCTATAGCTTACTGTAATTTCTATTTGCACAGACGTGTAATTTATCTTTTGTTTATGGAACCGGCATGACACTAATGAGCTCTTGTGCACAAAGAAGCTGTCATACAGGGAAGAACGGCGCCGCCGTCGCGCTACGACCACAACGACGTCTCATCAGCCGAGCAAAGTTCAGACACACTCCTGGCTGACAGCACACACAGATCTGTGTTTTCAAACAAGCATGCCTTCAACCATGTGTGTCCATCTTTACACACACACACACGGTCAAAAGACACTCTTATTGAATATACGCGGAGTGGAAGTACTCAGACAAAGAGAGTGATTAATTATTAACAGAGGCTCACTACCATACATTACAACACATGCATTATGAAGGAGGTTCATCTGCAGCGTGTCTGAAATCTATCAGTCTTCAAGAGGCTGAAGCTCGTATCATTGGCTCACCTCATCTGGAAACGTTAATAAGCTTAAATAAGTCTAATAATTGGGAAACTGCTGGGTTTTCCAGTCTGTAACATTGTTAAATCCTGACCTTATGAAATGTCAATCTTTAATTTCTTTATATTTCTCTTTAAATGTTTGGCACTAACCAAATAAATCATTTCAGAAAAATGAACCTCCTAGCAGCTGTGGAGAACGGAGGTGGACGTATCATTATAAACCAATATGTTTACCTGTAAATACATTGTTTTCTCCATTAGACATCAATATGTGACCATTTCTTATTTACAGTGGTCTGGCAGAAGAAAACCTTTACTGCTGTAGAGCCGCAGTAAAGGTAAGTACATGAACATCCTATTCGTCTAATTTGGATAATTTATCAAATTGATCTAATTTTTTTCCAATATTACATGCTTACCTTTATAGTCTCTCTTTGGTTAGATATGTTTTTATGAATTTTACTTCTGTGATGACAGGTTAAGAAAAAAACAACATGTTTTGGTTAAAAATGTCCCTTTCACCAGGTAACAAATATAAATTATATAACTTTGTGCTCATTAAACTTTGACAACAGCTGATTGTTTAACACTAAGGCAGGGAACAAAATGAGAATAACCAAAGTTTGATCCAGAAAACCTGCTAACCCTGGTGGCCTCTCATTCATCCAGTTGTGTTTTCGAGTTAAAAAATGTTTAAAGTTGACAGGAAATTTGAAAATGGTACTTGATAATTATGTGTTATTGAAAGATTGGAAGATAAACACCAACTATAAAGGCTTAAAATGCAAACATCTTAAAAAGAGTTAAATAAATGTTAAATAAACAATGCTAAGCCACATACATTTTCTCTACTCTTACATCTCAGTTTCCTTCTGTTGAATGTTTAACTTGGGTTTTATGCTCTGACCCTGGAAGCAAACTCTTGAGACTTGAGCCTCTTTTTGTTGCTAATGGGAATAAAGTTACTCTGCAAGGTGATGCATTCAGTGTCAACAGACAAAAACACATCGTATTTGATCAGATGGAGGTAATAACTGAGACGAGTTGCAGCTGCCTATCATAAACTTCATGAGGAATCTTTATTCCCTACAACCATTTTTTAAACAATGGTTAAGACTCTAATGGAGAATGATGGAATGTTTAAATTTATATTTAGAGTTTGTTTAATTTAGTTCTGATACAGTTTGTGTGGGAAGGTACTTTGTTATGTCTCTTTGTAATGTTTGTAAGATATTGAAGCAGTTTTGTGTTTAATCTAATTTTGTTAAGGAATATCATAATGTCTTTTATGTAATGTTTGCAAAGGATTTTTACTGTAATGTTTGATGGACCCCAAGAATAATAGTCTCTACTACAGTAGAAACTAATGGGGATTACAGCTGAAACGATTCCTCAAATGATTCAAGGGATTTTAATAATTCCGAGGAAAATAATCTGCCTCGAAGCTTAGCTAAGTTATGTTTTATTATTTAGCACACCGTGATCCGGCCGAGTGATTATTTATGTTGCGCAGCCTATAAGTTGTTGACAAATGCTAAGTGTTAGCAGCATAACATCCAATTTTCAAGTTCGGTCCGGAGAATACGGAGGTATTTCATTGAGTTCTGATAATGTCCAGGTTTTTGTTGTTTTTCAGGGGACTAACAAGTATCCTTAGAATCACTGGTGTGATGCCTGGAGTACAGCAGCTTCTCTTGCTTCCTGGTGGTCAGTTCAGAGCGAACGGAGGTGAAGAGCGCGGCGGGTGCATTTATACCAGTGAGCAGATAAACTGAACACTGTGGTCGATGCTTAACATAACTGCAGCTTTACGGACAAACCGGAAAATAAATTTCATGTCGTCTCGGTCTGAACAAATGGGTGACTGAAGATGAATACATAGACTAAAAGTAAATGCCTTTGTGAACTACAGAAAAGTAATCGTTAGGAACGCTTAAATATTAAAAGTTGGGCTGATATCCAACAGTAAAACTGCTCTTATGGCAGTATTTACCAATATTTTATTGTATAAAATGTTTTATTTGATTAATCATCAGAATAACTGACAGAATACCCAATTACTAAAATAATTGTTTGCAACAGCCCTGATGGGGATCCTTAAATAAACAAACTCCAGCTTAGCAGAACAACCTGCAGTCCGTTTGCTAGACATCGATTGAGAAATCAGAGCGAACGTTTGTGTCCATAAATTTAAAAAGACGGACTTGTCAAGTGTTAGCCAGCAGTAACAGTAACACTGAGACGTAATCAGACCTCCATCCATTTTGTCACCAGTCCTGCTGATTTACTGCGTTTCCTTTCAGAGCTTCATGAGGTGGTGGGTGTATTACGGTTCACTTTCCAAAGCCAATCGATCCCCGTCTGGGCCTCATGTCCGGTGCACTCACCTCCATAGTGGTCAGGTTGCATCGATGGGTTCCAGCAAACCAGCCGTCAGTTGAGCACTGGTCGATATCAACATCCTGCAGATTAACGTCCACCCGCACCGCACCCCTGCAAGACAGGAGGACATGACGCTTACAGAGGGAAACAACCATCAAACAGTTCTGCAATAACCTAACGCAATTTCTTCTGGATTTTTAAAAAGTTACCATGAAAAAATATTTGGGTAATTTCCCTAAAAAGCAGCAGATCAAAAAGTTAAGTTTGGGGAGAAGATCTCAGTTTCATTTTGGGCCAAGTCAAAAATCTGAATGTTCTTAAAGGGCCGGTTGTGCCAGAATGTATTGAAAAAAACTCATTAAACGGTTCAAATATTAACAACTGTTTGTTTCAGCATTCGGTACGTGTTTCCTAAAATGAAATAATATTCATAATCTTATGACACTAATCAGTCCATCCAGGATTTTGTGATTATTTTTTATTGGGAATTTTTATGATATTTGTGCTAATGTATGATGTTATTGATCTTATTAATCATGAACTGTAACTGGAGCAGTCTCTTAGACACAATGTTTTTGGTCAATTTTGAGAAAAAATTGCAGGAAAAATGTATGGATCTGTTGATTTGGTGTGAATTTTGCAGATTTATGTAAAACTGGACTTATTGATGTAATTTGGAGTCTAGAGAGCCACATTAACATCTATGGTGAACCAGATTTGGACCCTGGGCCTTGAGTTTGACCCATGTGGTCTAGGGTAATGTTCAAAAACCAGTTTCTGAGACAGATCTTGAAATGTGGGTCTGGGACATTTTAATTACTCATTCAGCTCCCCTCACTGTTTTTCGCATTGTTTTTGTCAATAACGAAAGAGAAATCCTACAACCGGTAAAATCTGATGTTACTCCATTGTTGTCTATTTTTGGTGCTCAGTGTCTTTTTTTTAGAGGTTTTCATGTAGTTTCCTTCAGCTGTTCTTGCTGCAGCGCCACCACAGGTGAGGAGGGGAACAGGTTTTTCAAACTGTTTGGATTTGCAGTGAAAAAGCAAACGACAGCCACTGAAAATGTAACAGATGTTGTAAATTTGGTCCCAAATTAAACCAAGTACCAGACTATTATCAGGTGTGAAAACTCCCACAAAGTGCAAAACACAAACATTTTTTTTAGATATGTTTCTCTCAAATAACTTAAAATATCCAATTTAACTCCTTAAATAAGCAGTGATACCAGTGAGCTGGTGTCTCTCTCTGATTCTGGCAAATATTTCCTCCGTTGTGGGAAGTTGTAACTTAACAAGAGTAAAAAGTTACTTCATTTACCTTTTCTATTATTTAAAAATAAATAATGACGGCTGAAATGTAACCCTTTGACCTCAGCCCACACACACTTGTGCTAAACTTAAAAATAAAGCACAGCTGGAGGCAAATCTATGCCGTCTCTAAGCTTTGTGAAACTCGGGTTGTTCAACACATCTCTGCAGTGTCACGACATTTGAGATTTTCCCTTCACTTTGCAGATCATAATTTCTCTTCACGGAAAATTGCATACGGTATTAGACGTTAATAATGAGAGGAAGAGAGACGATGGGAAGTAGCTTCCAGCAAAAATAAGTCAGGAATTAACTCAGCATCTTGGTTGGCTGTTAAATATAGATGCTGGAATCATGTTAAAGGTTTAGCACATAGCTTTGGCCTTACAGTACAAATTACAAACATGTTATTCAAGTAGATTCCCAGTATAGCTGTAATAAGGACCAACACAGGTCTAGCTAAAGTAATATAGATTTGATTTAATTATGCATCTTCTCACCCTTTTGCTTCATTAAAGAGTATACAATAGTTTCACATCACAGTAATGGAGAACATTATTTACATACAACATGTTCAGCACCTGTTTTCATTTTGTTTTAAGACTTTATCTACAACACTGTAATTATGCCACTGTACCGCAGACATCCAACTGTTCAGGTCTAATACAGATAATATTTTCATCCCATCATGTTTCTTTGTTCATCCACACCAATCGCTTGTACTTCTCCCAGGACCATTAAGCCCCATTTGCTGATGCAGCAACAAAGACATCCATTACACACCAATAAAGAGAAGCACAAAGGTTGGGCGAAGAGACTGGATGCAACTGCTTCAAACTCAGAATCTCAATTTCTGTTTAGGTTCAGCATATCTACATGTTTTTAGTTCATATTCCCTCTCTACTGCTACTTTAATGTAAAATAAAACAGTCTGGTCAAACAGAAATACAACAAATAAAATAAATGATCACATAACAGCTGGCTTTTGCAACATCTTCTCAATATGAATAAATAGTCAACAGTAAATGTCAGCTAGAAATAGTCCTTTCTGGATAATTCTTAGCTAAAAAACACAATAAAATCTACTTTTACAGCATAAAATAAAAATATGTAGCAAAATCTGAGGCCAAAACTAAACTGAGGACTTTATGTTCTCCGCTACATGAAAACCATTTTTAAAAATGTTTATCAGAAAAAGGAAACATAAGATCAAGAAAATATCTATGATCTCCACGGTTTAAAACATGTATGTTTTAAAAACATTCATCTAATTGGTGTTTAAGTGCAAAAAATTTATTTTCCATGACAACCACGGTGGCCATCTTGAAAAAAAAGTCAGAAAATATGATTTCCATTGATCCAGATGTGTATGGATGGACACCAAAATTATTCATGTGATAAATATAGGCAGTTTTAAAAATACATTTTCCCGCGACCATCTTGAAAAATTACCTCTTTTTTGTTTTTCAAAGATGCTAGCAATGAGAACATTTGTGCCAAGTTAGGTTCTTGTATAAAAGCTGAAATAATTGATTATCTGCTGCATTCAATGGCAAATATTTAAAATTACTCAAGTTTTCCTCATTTGAACATTGAAACTATAGCTAACGCTAAGTTCCGACGGCAGCTAGCTGTGCTAAAGCTAACGCCAACTAGCTTTGGCATAGATGGAATCAAATAAGGTCAAAGTCGTTTTTATCCTTTAGGCCTGAACACCTGCTAATAATTAGCTAAGTAAATTAAGCTAACCAAACAATTTGATATGTTGTAAGGGACTCAAACACAGAGCTTCTAAATTAACAAACAACTTATCTTTTCTAAAGCTAACACAGGTAACGGAAACATCTATAAAGTTTTTCTAGTCACACATTTACTCACTGTTTTTATTTCTTGATTACACATGAAGAAGATTGTCACCTGTTTGTTTGGACTTAATCTTGACAAAAAAAATCTAAATCAATTTCTTTCAATATGAAACTTATGAAACTTGAACAAAAAACATGTGTTTGTGTCTGGTGATTTTTTGGTTAAAACAAACCTGTTTTCATTCAGTGAAGACATTTTACAAATAAAAGTAGCTAATTACATTTACACAATATGTTTATTTGATTACTTTTTTGGATTAAAAAAATACTTTTAGGAGAATGTTTACTATTTTACATTAAATGACTCACAATTTGATCAATTTACTCACTTTTTACCAAATACATTTAAAGTCTAAAAGTAATTTCTTGGACAGCCACTCTTTTTGTTACTTAAGTAAAAACATGTTGAAGTAGTTGAGTCACAGTAAAAATGCCAGTGTTGAATTAACACCCAAAAGTGTCTATAAGTGTCCAAGTCAGCTGGTGTTAAATTCAACACTATAGAGTCACATTAACATTTACAACTGTGTTGGTGTTAAAATATGTTAAAAGTAACACCAGTGTAGTGTTGATCACAAAACATAATGTAGTGTTAAAAAAGCTAAATAATTGACCCACAAGGTGTCAATATCAATCAAATCTAGTGGAAAATATCCAAAACAATACACAGAAATGAAAAGTTAAACTTTTCTTAAACCCATTTCAGTATATAGACCAACGTTAATTTAACAAAAGAATGGGTGTCAAACTTTTAACACTTTCAAAAATGTTACTTTAACACCTGCTGACTTGTACACATATAGACACTTTTGGGTGTTAATTCAACACCGGCATTTTTACTGTGTACTTTTCACCACTGGATAAAATCCTCAGGCGTCTCACACAAACACACACAATTCCACAAATATTGCTGCTTCTGCATGTTCTCCAGGTATCCAGGAGCCGGTTTACTGTGTCCAGCTCCCGGTGGACACCAGGCAAGTGAAGCCTCTTTCTGTCTGAACTCTTAATAATAACAACTGCTGGTCTGGTCCTTCTTTGGGGCAAACTGACCTCAGTATTTTCTGCTGTGCTGCTGATTTAGATGAGAAATTACTTCCCATTTTTGGGTATGTAATGCACACAAACTCAGTGCAAAGAAATGTAACTTCAGTCTTGAGGTTTTGTTTCTGCAGTCGGCTCCTCCTCCTCTTTGTCTCTGCTTCCTTCTCCCTGGGTGGTGTTTAGCATGCCAGCCAATGTAGACATATGGTGTGTAAAATAGCTTGTGAGAGAAGAGAAGGGAATAAAAGCGAACGTCTGCCGGGCAGGACACAGAGTTAATGGCTGAGAGAGAGTGTGGCAGAGGGGCTGGTAATTTGAGAGTGACGATGAGGAGCAGAGGCATCATGGTGGCCGTCGAGGCCCAGGGGCATAAAGACAGGATTACCACAGAGAGCAGGAGATGGAGGCGCCTCAGGAAACGCAGAGCTCAGTCATTTCATCCGCCATTTTTTGTGAGTTTAAAGGCCTGCACAGCTAAGAGACACTGGCATCCTGTCTTTATCACATTTTGTCCTGAAGTTAACTGGAACTGTTGAAAAACATGGAACCAATCCCACATGTTTAGCTCCCTCCAGCTGTGATTTGCAGACTTTGTCCTGATAGGAGATCTAATGAAAACTAGAAGTCACTTTCAGAAAAGCTATCAATGGATCAGCAGGAAGTTGGGGGTAATTTCACAGAAGAAGTCAGTGAGGAATGGAAAAAAACTGAGCTTAAATGCTAAGGGAGAAGTTAAAACAAAGAAACTAAAGTAGCTAATCAGAAGTAAGTAGAGGCAGCTGAGGCAGCGAAGATGTGAAACAGCTGGGAAGGGAAAGGCAAAAGGTAAACTCAGTACGTAGAACGTAAACATGTCCCATGATGCTTCCTTGAACAGGTTAGGACATACAATGAAAACATATTAAAACATATTAATTAAATTTTTGCACAAAATCATTCTTAGATAACAAGATTTTAGTCCAGTCAGTTCTGCCTGTTTTGAGCTCCTTTCAGAATCTTGTCACTTTAAATCTGAATAAGTTGCTGCTGCTGGCTGAGCTTTCAACTCATGTTTAAATGGCTGCAAACAGATGTGCAGCTATACAACCGTGCATCTTTGAAAAGCATTAGTAGAGTCTCCTGTACAACCAATAAGAATACAGCAGCTGGTTTCTGGAAAGTAAGCCAACAACAAAACACTTGTCTTTTCCAGCAGCCATTGTACAGAGGTAAAACCAGCTGACCAGACATTCTGGAGTTCAGCTTCGGTTGCTAGGTGCCGGTTGAGTGTGACATTTTACTTATTTGTTTATTTCATTCATTTACAGTTGAAATGAACATGCCATGTTGATAAACAAAAGTTTTGAATGAGAAGCAGCAGTTTTAAGACAAAAAAAACGTAACGTAACCAAATCCTTCTCTCAAACTTATCCTAAATTTTCACTGGATGTGAGTGAAGAAGCAGCCAAAATACAAAGAAAAGGTTTGAAAGACATTCAAAATATCAAGGATAATTTACTCATAGGACAAAAAGCAGGTCTTTGCCCAAGACTTGAGGACCAACTATATACAGCTCTGGAAAAAATTAAGAGACAATTGATGAAAACCTCCTTGATTTTCCACCAAGTATTGATTTCTGAACTTTTCCTGAGTTGAAACATTAGTCTTGTTGTTTCTACATGACCATGAACTTGTTTTCTTTGCTTAACTTGAGGCTTGAAAGCTCTGAATCTTTTCATTATTCTCATCATTTCTCATCTTCTGCAAATAAAATCAAAATTTTTGCTTGTAATTTCAGAGACATGTCAGCAGTTCATAGAATCATAGAATAAAAGAATAATGTTCATTTTACTCAAACATTTACCTATAAAAAGTAAAATCAGAGAAACTGAGTGTTTTGAGTCTCTTAATTTTTTCCAGTTGCACAGGTCAAGAAAAATCTGAGTTGTGAATAAATATGAACTTATAACGAATTGGAATTTGAGAAAAAAAGATGGTAAAACAATCAGAAGTTGTATTTGCTCTACAAATTTAATGTTTTTAATGATGAAGCATTAAGAACATATCATGTCTAAAGCAGTGGAGCCCAAAGTGGGTCCTGCAGGGCCACATCCTGCATATTTTAGGTCTTGGTATAACTCACCTGAACCAAATGATGGCTCATTGGAGCAATAAGAAGAACATTGACATGCTGAAAAGGTTGGTACTACCACCATGCAGGATGCCGGCCCTCCAGAACCCACTTTGGGCAGCACTGGTCTAAGGAGTAACAGTCTAAAGAAGAAGTTGATCTTGATGCACAAAAGGACAAATGTCAGCTAAGAATAATCCACCTTATTCAAACCCGAACATATGTCCAAGAAAGACCTGAATGGACCCTCTGTGTCCTGATAAGGACACGTCTGTCCTTTGAGAGCAGCCCGGTCTCTGCATTATGTCACACAACCATCACAATGCGAGATCCGGCCGGGTCGTCCCAATGAAAACGTCTCGTGATGGAAATGCATTAGGTTGACGGGACGCGCCGGAGCTTAATGCGAGTCAAGCTGCAGGGCACAAGCTGCTCCACTATGAGCATTTCTGTGCAGGCCGGGTCATTTTATTGAGTTCTGTCGCCGAGCATCAGAGGAGATGCAGCAGCCGCAGGGGAAAGGAGCTGCGATTGAATGACGATAAAGACGGCAGCCATTTTGGTTCTTTCCGTCTCGCTTTTTGCATTCCTGATATCAAAGGGCAACAAAGTAGGGCTGTAGTGATACAATAATCTCACGATACAATACGATTCTGACCATAATACGATATGTATCACGATATTCAGCAAACGATACAATTTGATACACTTTTGCAATTTTTTTGATAGATTTTAGAGGGACAGAGTGATTTTGGTGACATTTTGTGACTGTTATAAAGTTGGCCTGAATTAATTTAACTGAAAACTGATTAAAAGCACCAACTACACAATACCTGCTCTGGTTGGACACAGACTGAAAGT
>CAEGAF010169379.1:0-14133 GCA_903067075.1 Micropoecilia bifurca
GCACCGGGTTATAAGGCGCACTGTCGGCTTTTGAGGAAATTTAAGGTTTTTAGGTGCGCCTTATAGTGCGGAAAATATGGTAGTTCCCTTTTTAAGTTTATTTTAGTTGTTGCATGGACTCAATTTAAGTAGATTAACTTGTATATTTTTTACCCAAAAGTTTCTACCTCTTGTTTAAGATGAGTACAAACAACAAGTTGATGAGAATTAACGTTCCAGGCAAGAGGTCAACAGTCTGTCGCAGGGCAACACCAAGACACAGGACAAAAAAACAAAAGTTACGACTGTAACTACGGTTCTATGAATCCCGGATGACCGCCAGAGGCGGTGCTTAAAGCACTGAATGATTACTTTTGCGCATGCACAGTTTGAGAATCTTATGCCAACATGGTCACGTGTGACCCCCGGTGACACCGGTAAGTATATATAGTCACGTGACAATGACAGCTCAGTCCCTTAATTTTCTCGCGAAACATGATGATTCCGAGGGACCGAACGCTCTGGCGGTCATCCGGGATTCATAGAACCGTAGTTGCAGTCGTAACTTTCGTTCTATTTCATCCCTACTGACCGCCAGAGGCGGTGCTTAAAGCACTGGATGACGATTACCAACAGAGTCCTGAGGAATCACTCCCAGAAAGAAACAATCCCAAAACATGACCACTTCACTGGGATGACTATGCACACTGGGACAGGATCCCCTACAGTGGGTGAAAGGCGGCCAGGTTTACCCTGTAAAACCCAGCAAAAGTATTTGGGGATGACCAGGAGGCTGCTGCACAGATAGCCTCCAGAGTGACCCCAGTCACAGCGGCCCATGATGCACTAATGCTCCTGGTGGAATGGCACCACACACCAGCAGGAGGTTGCTGGCCCTGTAGAACGTATGCTTGGTCCACCACATCCACAATCCAACATGCAAGACGCTGTTTGGAAATGGCCTGCCCCTTGCGGGGCCCTGCATAGCAACAGACTATCAGACTGCCGCAGAGAGCTGTGAGTCTGACATATGCTTCCAGCACCCGGCAGAGAGGTCCATCAGGCTCATCTATGTCAAAGCGAGCAAGCTGGAAGGACAGAGGCACAAAGTGACTCGCAGATGAGGTCACCTTAGGAAGAAATGCCACGTCAGGCCAAAGGTAACGCCAGAGCCAGCTGAGTTCCAACGGCAACAGGACTTGTGAACAGACAGCGCATGTAGTTCACCCACCCGCTTCGCCGAAGCCATGGCAAGGAGAAAGGCAGTCTTTTCCGACAATATTCAAGGCTCACCTCTGCCAAGGGCTCAAATGGGGGATATCACAGCGCAGTGAGGACAAGAGAGAGGTCCCACACAGGTACGACAGGGCGTAAGGAAGGGTGCAAGCCACTGGCACCCTTAAAAAACAATGAAGCGTCTGTGTTATGGCCTACTGTCTCTCCAGTCAGCACCACATGCCAACAAGGGATGGCAGCCACATAAACTTTCAGAGTGGACAGAGACCGACCATGAGAAGCAGTGCTTGAGAAGCAGTGATTGAAGGAAGGTTAACATAACTGAATAGAACAGTGTACAGGATCCTCATGTCTAGTATGACACCAACTTCTAAAAAATTCCCACTTAAGAGTGTACGCCAGTCGCGTGGAAGAGGCCCAGGCGTTAGTCATTGTATGCCCGACATCTCCGTCATACTCTGAAAAGGAGATGCCGGGACTCGGAGCGGCCAAACCCAGAGCTGGAGGCAACTGGGATTGGGATGCAGGATCAGACTCCCCAGCTGTGACAGAAGGTCCTTCTTGTGGGGAAGAGGCCTTGGAGAGCTGCAACAGAGCCTGTGCAAAATTGGAAGCCAGGTTCTACCCGGCCACAAGGGGGCCACTAGAAAGACTTGATGCCCCTCCTGAAGGACTCTGAGGAGTGTGGGGCCTATCAGGGGAAGCGGTAGAGAGAATAGAGCAGCACTCGGCCAGTCGTGTGCCAGTGCATTCTGACCCAGAGGACTGGCACTCTCTGCCAGGTGCAACCAAAGCGGGCAACATGTCATCTCTATGCCACATTTCCCCCAATGACACCCACTATGCCCGGGTGGAGCCTCCACTCCACTGGTGGTGGGCGTCCCAAGACAGAAAATCGGCCGGAACATTCTGCACTCCTGGAATGTGGGCCGCCTTCAGGCTGGCAAAAAGAGGGGCCACCCAGGCCAAGAGCTTCTGGGTTAGCCTCAGCAATGTTATCGACTGTGTCCCCCCTGATGGTTGATATGAAAAACCACCGCAGTATTGTCCGACCGCACCAGGACCTGCCTCCCGCACAGGCCTGGGAGGAGGTGTCGCAACACACACAGCACAGCCTCCAACTCCAAGGCGTTGATGTGGTGCAGTTTTTCCTGCAGAGACCATGTCCCTCGGGCGATCTGTCAATGCCACAACGCCCCCCATCCTGTGGAGGATGCGTTGGTAGAGACAACCTCTGGACGAGCCTGCAGCGAGCCCAGCGGAACCCTTTTGGTCATAAACTCTGCCTCTCGCCACTGAGCCAGTGATGCGAGGCATTGGTTGGACACCAGCAGTTTCCTGCATCGGTGCAGCGTACAAGATGGGTGTAGCCATAGGCTGTTGAGCCACATCCATAGCGATTGCAAAGACAACAGTCCCAGGAGTACCACTGTAGCAGCATTAGCTTGCCCAACAGTTGAAGGTAAGGAATAAAGGGGGGTGCGCGGCCTGGTAGCAAGGAGGGCAGCATTTGCAGAATGCCCTCGACATGCTGAGGCGATGGGCGAGCAGTCATAGTGAGGGAGTCCATCATGATCCCAAGAAAGGTGATCTCCGATGGAAGCAAGTTGCTCTACTGCCAGGTCACATGAAGACCAACAAGTCTGTAATGGGGTAATGTGCGTGTGTCCGCCACCGCCTGGGCTTCTGTGGGCGCACAGATGAGCCAGTCGTCCAAGTAAGGCAGGATCTTCAACTCCCTGGCCTGCAGGACACAGGGCTGCAGCCACACACCGAGTGAACACACACACAGAGAGGCCGAATGGAAGAACTCTGAACTGAAAATTCGTAGTGTGGTGCAATTGGAAAATGAAAGCAGGCATCCTTCAAGTCGACAAAGGTGAACCAGTCGCCTGGGGAGATTGTCTGAAGCACATCCCCGATGCTCAAGATGGAAAGGGATAGTCTCCAAAAACACGTAGAGACCTCTCAGGTCCAAAATTGGGCGGATAAGTGCGTGAAAAGACACAGAGGCACTCCCAGCATGGCACTGCAATCGTCTGCAATGAAGGCCGGTGAGCTGATGCCTGGTATGAGAAGCCTGGGCAGACCACTCCAAGGCTGCAAGCGCAGCAGAGCCAAGCGACTCCCCAGGGACCACTGGAAGACATATCAGGGTCCTTTTACAGGCCTCAGTAAGAGGAGACTGTGCCAGCCAGACCTGGCGTCGTGCCTGGACAAGGGTAGACAGGACACGACCAATTACCCTTGGCAAAAGAGCAAACGCATGAAGCGACGCGTCCACCAAACCTCAAGGGGGCGCATCACCGCCAAGCCTTCCAGAGAGGCTGAGAGACCCAGTAATAAATGCAACAATAAGTTACCAAGTCGCCCCAATCAAGCCCCCCCGAGTCACAAACTCTACAGAGCAAATCATCAGTCACTCGACACTGAGGACGAGGACACCTAGCATTAGCTCTCAGAACCACATCTGGAGCCACAATGAGGGATACTATGGCAGGATCAACAGAAGGCATATCACCCAAGCCAAACTTGGGTGCATCCTGCATGGTTGCCAGGGCCCTGCCATCAGAGGTCGGCCGTGAAAAGGCCCTAATGTCTGCCCAACATTCATGAGCTTCTTTCATATAGTCGGGAGATGGGGGAGCCATAAAGGACGACCTAGCAGTAGGACGCCGAAGAAAGCACTGGAAGCATCAGGCTGGCTCTGTGGAGCATCCAGCTGCAACCGAGCAAGCGCAGTTCTCAAAGCGCCCACTATTGAATCATCCTCCTCCGACTGAGAGCAGGAAAGATACATGAACTAGCTGTTGACATATGCGAGCCAGATTCAAACGGATCTTGGTAATCAGTACCAGACGCTGCCCAGCATCATAGTCTAAACGGAGAGCCCTGAAGCCATGTTCTGCCCTGGGTCTGGGTCTCCAATCAGAACAGAGCCACCACTGTCTCTAAGGGACTCGAGCAGTACTCCATCTGCTCCAACTCAGAAGTAAGATGGCCCACCTGCCCAGATAGGCCCCCCGAATCCCTGGGGCCCTTCTTGGTCCTCTCACGTGGAGGCCCCAAAGCCTCAGCAGCCATATGCTCCACAGGCTGGCTGACACCTTGAAAGTCAGCCAACGAGCAGTACGCAGGGACAAGGGCCAAAGAGAACAATTAGGGCAGGCCGCATCAGTCAAGGCCTACTTTAGGCAATCTGGCCCCAACAAGAGGGACACAGATCATGCCCACCCTCCAACTGGAGAGGTGCCAACCAGACTCTGCAGCCCGGCACGTCCAGCATCTCATGCTCACAAGACAAGGTCAGGTCGAGCTGAAACCGCTACTCTTGACACTTGGCCTAGTGGACTAGGGAACCCGGTTGAGCAAAAAAGGCCACCAGGGGTCCCAAGCAGAAAAAGGCAGCAAAGAGCGCTACGATCACAGTAGCACTGTTGTAATATTGTATAAGGCAAGCTGAACACGGCTGCACAACGTAAACAAACAGCAAGCCGAACAAGGCTGCAATCAATAAAATATAGGCGAGCCAACACAGCCGCACAACAATAAGCAAGCCAAAAACTGCTGCAATTAAGTAACATATAGGCGAGCCGAACACGGTCGCACAACGTAAACAATAAGAAAGCCGAAAATGGCAGCAAGTAATAAAATATAGGCGAGCCGACACGGCCGCACAACTAAACAATAAGCAAGCCGAAAACTGCTGCAATTAAGTAAAATATAGGCGAGCCGACACAGCCGCACAATTAAACAATAAGCAAGCCGAAAACGACTGCAATTAAGTAAAATATAGGCGAGCCGACACAGCTGCACAACATAAACAATAAGTAAGCCGAAAACGGCTGCAATTGATAAAATATAGGCGAGCCGACACGGCTGCACAACGTAAACAATAAGCAAGCCGAAAACGGCTGCAATTAAGTAAAATATAGGCGAGCCGAACACGGCTGCACACGAAAACGGCTGTCAATTAATACAGGACAACAATACCACCAACTAAAGGCAAGCCGAGCGCGGCTGCCACAAGTTGATGCGGCAACAAGCCGGTCTAACGCCATACCACTGGCAACAGAAAAATCGACGGAAGCGGACGCGCCGCCGCTCCCGTCGATTAAAAAGAGAAAACAACTTACCAATCGATGAACAAGTTGTATCAATGAAGAGCTTGCACTCTGGAGGGCGAGAAAATCCTCGCAGCTCCGACCTTAGTCTCGAGGCTACCAGCGACAAGCAATAATCAAATTCTTACCATCTATTCAACCTGCATGCGAGAAGATGAAAAGGGACTGAGCCGTTATTGTCACGTGACTATATAGACTTACCAGTGTCACCGGGGGTCACACGTGACCATGTTGGTATAAGATTCTCGACCTGTGCATGCGCAAGAGTGATCATTCAGTGCTTTAAGCACCGCCTCTGGTGGTTAGTAGGGATGAAATAGAACTATGCACATACACCTAGGGAGAATTTAGAGAAACCAATTGACCCTGACAGTCATGCTTTTGGACTATGCGAGGAAGCCGGAGTACCCGGAGAGAACCCATGCATGTACAAGGAGAACATGCAAACTCCATGCAGAAAGACATGGAGTCTTCCAGGGCCGAGACTCGAACCCTTCTTGTTGCAAGGCAACAGTGCTATCAACTGCACCACTGTGCAGCCAAGACACAGGACAAAAAACTATGCACATACACCTGGGGAGAATTTAGAGAAACCAATTAACTCTGACAGTCATGCTTTTGGACTATGGGAGGAAGCCGGAGTACCCGGAGAGAACCCATGCATGTACAAGGAGAACATGCAAACTTAGAAACTGCGGGATAACAAAAACCTTTGTCCATCCATCCATTTTCCTCTGCTGTTGGGCTAGCAGTTTCAGAAGGTCGGCCCAGACCTCCCTCTCCCCAGCCACTTCTTCCAGCTCCTCAGGGGGAACCCAAGAGCCAGGTTATGCAGCTGAAGATAAGGTCGACAGGAACCCCTCCCTCAAACACCATCCATATTAATGAGTGTTTATGAAATGAGTTTGTGACACACAGCCAGTGCAATGCCTGCAGCTGCGCCAAAACACAAACCAAAACTAAGGCCGGTCATAAATGACTTCCCACAATCAGAGACGGAAGTCCACATACTCCAGTATGATCTCTGCCTCTGCTGCTGTCTCTCTTCTGGCCTGAGATGTTCCATTAGAGCCTCTGTCAGCTCATCTTCCTCTGACTGGTCCAAATCGTGTAATCTTTTAATTTCCATCAGTAGCTTGGCAATTTCCTCCAATAATTCACCTGTGTCTAATCCGTGTAGCCTCCTTCGTTGTATCTTGATATAAAATTCTTCCAACTCCTCAATAAAATCCAGATCTTCCGTAATGAATGTTTTACAAACTGCCAGTCTTTGTTCAGTCTCAACTGAAAGATCTTAGGACAAAGTTCAAGTACTTAAGACTTTATGATGTCATAACAAGAGAATTATATTATGACAACACAGAGAGAGTGATGTCATAACTGACATATACTTGCATTTGCATATATTTATGCATTTTATAAAATATATTTATATGGTTTTCTTTTTTTCATATTATTGAAATAGGTTTAATCTAAGTCATGCTAGTTCTGCTGTTATATTGTTCTTGTGGTGTTTTAGTTCTTGAGAAAGTGTGGTGGGAATTTCCCACGCGGTAACATTATGGCTCCTAGGGCAAGCCGTTTTAAGATAAATTCGGTGTTACTGCCCTTGCATTCCAGATATCTCAAATTATATTTCGACTAGACAACAAAATAACTATTTGAGATATCTCTAATTGCATTCTGACTAGTCGAAATGACGTCAGATTTACCATTGACTTGTATGAAGACCTCAATTCTAGATATCTAAAATGAATTACTGACTATCTGAAATACACATTTCAGATATCTACAATTAAATTATGACTAGTCATAAAGTAAATTCAAGATATCAATTTTGTTTTTGACTAGTCATAATTCTAATTAAAGATATCTCTAATGACTCCATAATTCAAGATATCTTAAAAGTCTTTTTGGATAAGAGAAATGTAGTTTTGACTAGTGAAAACTGAATTATAGATATCTTAAAAGCAAATAATGACTAGACAAAACTAAATTAAAGATGTCTTAAAAGCAAATAACAAAAAAAGGTGGAAATTTTTCTTTTCTTTTTTTTCAAAAATCACTTGACAAGAGTAGCCCAAATCTGAAGTGATAAGCACTGAAATTAAGAAACCACAATCACTGAATTAGGAGGGAATGTGGGAATATGATGAAAGACTTGCATTATTACCAAACTTCTATCACTGCTGGATCAAATAATTATGGAATTGCATGTATTTATTCATATTTTCAAGGTATGGACTTTTAGGACGGTCATCTAGTAGAAGCTGTATGAGCTGAGTACTGGTGTCTAAAACTCAGTCACCATGTCTTCTCGCACCGCCTCACAGGGCGACCGTTAAAAAGCTAACATGCCAATCAGGTGCAAGTTGGGCAGATTAACGTAGACGAAACCAGATACTGCATTCAAAGCACGATGAAGACCAGCAAGCAAAGCATTCAAAGAGTGAATGCAGTATTGTGTGTGTGTGTGTGTGTGAGTGAACACAGTAAAACTACATCAGTGTCATTTTTACTCGAGGTTATCAGAGTTTCTTTCCAGTCCATGCCTTGATTACATCCTGTTTTGCTATTATGGCTTCATTCATTTACTTTTACTTCCATTTGTTCAAGTAAATCTCATTGAGACATAAGGTCTCATTGTCAAGAGGTTTATGTCCTAAATCCAGTTAAAGTTACAGTTAACCATTTTTAAGGTCTGATTCAAAAACTATTGATTTATCTCTTCTGTAAAATCTGTATAAAACAGAATAAGCTGTAAAACATCTTACTGCACTTTATCTCAAATACATTTACAAAGTAACTATGAGTACTAGTAGACATCTGCAGAAAAACAAATGTGATGCAGCTAGGTGTCGAATTTCCTGTTCCTGTGGCAACTGTGGGAGCTTTATTTTAACCCTGCGGTGGCGACTGTTACCCACATGCAGCACTTCTGTAACCCTCTGAACCCAGAAACAGGATCATCCAAATAAGGAAAAGGGAAATCTGAACTCATTCAAGTAATTTATTTCAAGCATGCGTTTCATTTGAATTATGACCAATAAAAGCCCTGAATTTATTTCTTCTGAAACTGAGATGACACTCACACAAGACCAATGAAGGAAGGACAGAAACGTCAACAGACTGAAAAGTATCTCGACGATCTTGAAGATACCACAACCCTTAAAGCACATGATGGAGCTTTTGGATGCGTGAGCAGCTGCCAAGTTCTGCTGTTAATCCAAATGAGCGTCTCTATAGCAAAGGGATGCATAAAGTTATCTAAACCAGGACCGGCACCGGTCCACAGGGTGGAAAGTCGATCCGTTTTGTCATTTGTGGGTGTCAGACTGTGAGAACTGTTTTCTTTTGAAAACCCCTAAGCATTTCTATGTTTACAGCGGTGGGCCTGATAAGTACGAAGGTGAGCTGTGAAGAGGGAGCAGGAGGAGCAGCAGATCGGCTGACATGAAGCAGTGAGTGGACAGTGGGAGAGCGAGTTCCCAGCCTGGCCCAGAGGTCGTCTTGTGTTTATTGTTATGCCTCACCACCGGGTCCATGGGGGGAGGGGGGGGGGAAGGTTAGGCACCTCCACTCTGGTAGACAGCTGCGCTGACCTTCTACTTGTGTAAAGTTTAGTTTCAGAACTTTTTATCTCAGATAAAATGCTTCTTATGTTGTTACTGCTCCAGGAGAAACTTTCCACAAGGAAAGGGACAGTTTTCACCGATGTCCTGGATATGTCTTTGTCTGTTGACTCTTAAAACACTGGCTTCAGGGTACAGCTGGTGAATCTCCAACGTACTCTCGAATGGACTTTGCTTTGTAATCATTTCCAGACCAAAGTTGCAACTGTTGCATGGCGCAGTTTTTCCATCCACACAACCTTCTGTCAACACTGTGAATGGGACAACTTTCAGGGAAGTCTTCCGCATTATTGTGTCGACCATAGCATCATATCCTGCACTATGTTTTTTCTTGGCTTTAGATAATTTCAGGATTTACAGATAAACTGTAGTTTTAATTGGTTGTAAGTCATAATCGATACAAACAAAATAAATGCATTAAAAATCTGTGGATGTAATGAATCCACATTTGAACTGACTTGCTGGAATAAAGCAACGTCTTGATTTTAGCATAATTGATTTGAGATGTTTCTATATATATGAACGTTGGAGCGATTTGAAAATTCTTGATTTCAAAAGTCAAGAATACTTTGTGCGCAAAAACTTGAGAAATGTGACTGTAAAGTAACTTCTGATTTAATTTGTTGATATGATTGAAGCTCAAAAATGAACAAATGAGGTCTCCGAGGATGTGAAATCAAAGCGAAACATTTTTTCAGAGTGCTTGCTGAATCATTTAAATCAATAACAATTGCCAGCCCAGTGTTACAAAGGGTAACAGAAAATCAATATGGCTACCTCACAACCCACAAGCTATGCACATCCTCTAAATATAGGACGAAGCAACCTTTAACATTTGGTAGAAGACATAAGTTCCCCCGGGCAAAGCGATTGGTGGGGTCTTTTCACAATGAAAGTTCCGGGTGCGGTTCAGAAATTGAGCCACAAGGAATTAAGCAACAGCATTGCATGTGTCGCAACGCTGGCATTCCGTTTGTGGATAAATCTGCCTCACTGTCGCTGATCAACATCAGCTGAAACCTAATCGTCGCCAAGTATCTAGGAAAAGCGACTTAGCCGCTGCTTTACATACACCAAAGTGCACTGTTGCCGTCTCCTGTAAGCGTAAAACAAAACCCTCCATTCATGAGCATGTACATCGTCTCACATGGAGCACGGTGGAGCCTCAGGCTAACTCCATACACAGCCTGCTGAACAAAGCAGTGGGTAATTTAGACGGATGATTTCTGGTTACATGGATTAAAGACTACTGGAGATGACTGGTTCCAAAGCTCGTGTGAGAAACTAAAACGCAGATGTGCCTTTAACCCGTTCTACAGAGCTATTTGGTAAACAGTTCTCCACCCAGGAAGTTATTTCAAATAAAAAAGATGTTGGAATGAAACAAAACCCCAGCCCCTGTCAGCACAGCAGAGTGTGTTTGTAAGAAGGGAGTAAATGAGTGAGGTTTACTACTGTTGACCCGACTGCGATGATGGAGGAGGGGGAGGGAAGTAAAAACAGCTCTGCCACTATTATTCTAACCTCAAGTACATTAGTCTACGTTTATTGCCTTTTCTTTACAGTAACTAAATTAGGGGTGTCGTTTGGTACAGCCAATCTTTAAAATTAATCAAATAAAAGTTCCTCATCTAACTCTAATTACGTCTTCGCCATTACCAATGGCTAAGAGCTGAATAACCGCGCTGAAAGCTTGTAAATAGCACTGCTTTTCAGCTAATTTAAAACATTACATTTAAAATAAAATCAGCCCAATTCTCCTCCTTTATCAGCTTACGATCTCGTAAACAGCCAAACGTTTGTCTTCGTGCCGGTTTTCAGAAAGGTCAGCGCACTAACAAAAAACAGCAGTGATCAGCAAATCCTCTCCATCCTATAAAGTTAATAAAATCACATAACATTTAATCCTGGTCCTGAAGTTGTGTGGTTTGAAAAGGTTATTTAATTACTGACCAATAGGATTTAATTAATCTCTAATATTTTCCACATTTTTTCATGTTACAAATAGATAGACCAGAACATAAAGTAGTACATTTGCTGTAGTAGTGCAGTGAAATGAAAATGATACAATTACAAATCTGCAAAGTGTGGTGTGCACATTTCCCAGGATTAGATTTGCACTTGGAAGAACTACATTTTGCTGCAGTTACAGCTGCAAGTATCCTCTAGCTTTGCATCATTATAGACTAAATATTTTGTGAATTCTTCTTCACAGAACAGCAAGTACAGTCAGACTGAAACATTGGGTGGAGACTCTCCACCCAGTGTTTCAATTTGCAACACACTCCTTATTGGATTTAGGTATGTACTTTGACTAGGTCATTGTATTGCAGGGATATATTTGGACGCAGGCCATTTTCATTGCAGCTCTGGTTGTAAGTTTAAAAATTTAAATTACAATTCTGTGTATGAGAATGTAATACATTCTGCTGTGGATTCCAGCAGCTTATCCAGAGTTATCGCGAGCCTCTTTGATGCTTATCTGGTTTATGCTCTCCTTGTTTGTCTTGGTAGGTTTGCAGTAGGTCCAACATTCTTTCTACGTTTGTATGACGGATTGAACTATCCAGAGCTTGGAATGTTGTTTACCGAATTTTTACATTTTTCTGCAATGTTCTCCCTTACTTCTCCATTATGTTTCTTGGTCTTTGTGCAACTGCTTGTTCACCAACGATCTGACAAAATGTAGAAGATTTCAAGTGCTTGGAAAACTTTTGCGAGAAACAATAAGTAGCCTTTAATTGATTTCCAGCTCACATTTTAGAGATATTATATTGCTTAACATTTGACTCCAGCAAAAATTTACACAACACCCACTCCCTTAGAGATCGAGATTTAATGTCACTGAAATGTCATCGAGACCCCTACATCGCCCTGGACTTTGAACCAAATAAAGCTTATGCCAAAAAGCGCCTGCTTTCAAACAGCACTAATGTTTTCTTCCACACACATCTCTAATAAGGCTACACCCATACAGATATTAAATCACTAGATTCAATCCTGACTTTTTGCAAAGGATTGTTTGTAGGGGTAGTTGGCAGGTCAGTCTTTAATCGGTGATCAGCCAGAAAACTGCAATCGGTGCACCCCTAAGTGTCTGGATCAATTCTTTCTACTCTGAAACAAAACATTTACAAATACATAATCAAATCACTTCTTGGATGCACAACATGTCACAGTTTAAACATCTTGACTCAAGAATTGTTCATTGTTAATGGGACAATGTAGCTAATAAAACCTACTTTGATATTTTTCTTACTATAATCGTTTGCTAGAGTTTATAAAGTTAACAGAATGTGCCCAGCGTGGCTCGTTGGCTGGACAGAGGCCAGACGCAGTGGTCCTGAAACTCATGCTGCACCGGTGTTACGGAAAGTGCAGCACCAGTACTTCCCTTTCCTGCTCTAAAGCTGAGGCAGCAGCAGATATTCAGAATGACCTGCTGTCTGGTGGACACACAGCTGGGGTACAGATGACCACATGATGATGACAACCAGGTGTTTGTGAAACACCAGTTAAATAAAAAGCTCGAGTTATCTGAGGTTTGATGCGACTTTCACAGTAGCAGCACAAACGGCAACATTGTCTAACACAAAGCGTTCTGGAGATTAACCTGTGAGATTAGAAAGTTAAACGAGGTCAAAGACAGGCAGGTTACACTACTGTCCTGGTCCAGTTTGGCCAAACTGACAACAGCCTCTTTTTAAACAGCCGACATTGAGACACTATTCTTACAATAGCATTGCTTTTAATTGAATTCCAACTAGAGCTGGCATTTAAGTCAACCCTGACCTCAACTAATGGGTAAGTACAGTATACCATCGATTCCTCTTGCAGTTTATATTTCTCTTGCAATGAGGATGTGGAATTAAGTATAAAAACTGATTATCAACAATGGCAACGACTGAAGGTGATGTAACCACAATATATTATTAATCAGATTTTATACTTTATTAAGTCATTTGTTATGAGTGCAAAGTTTTAAAAATATATTAAAAATATTTATTAATCTGTTTACTGTTTACATCTCGGGAGGTTAAATATGACTTACTGGAATCTTATTAAGCTTTCTCTAAGATTTGAAAGAGCACTTTCGATGCTCTTTCGTGGTTGGTAATGAATCATTTTAAGTGCTAAAACATTTGTCAGCGAGCATGAGAGGATAAAAAAAATTGCGGTTGTTGTTGAAGTCGCTCCTTTTTGTCAATCAGTTCCGTGTTTACCTTGGAGTTGTGCCGAGAGCGACTCCTGGTGCTGCTGGTACTTGAGTGCCGTCGCCTCGGTCCTCCTGAGCTGTTTATGCATCTCATAGGACATGAGTCCCGCGTACATCATCCCGCAGACCACGGTGACCAGCAGCAGGAACTGGAAGATCCGCCGCTGCCTGCGGGAACACACCCCGTTCCCCATGTTGGACCCGCACCCCTCCCCGCCGCCGTCTGCGCGAGAAAGCCCCGTCTCTGCTGGTGGAAACTTCCGACTCAACTTTTTTTTTTTTTTTTTGCACCCCTCCCAGTCACTCCCCGAGCATTTCCACTCACAAAACGGCACCGCTTTACGTGTAAGCAGTTGCTTCGGCATGCATTATTTTAGCCAAGTCAACTCCACTTCTAAGGAGTCGCTCGGCTCTCCGGCTCACTTCCAAGTCAAAGTCCTGCTGCTCTGCCCAGTTCTGAACTCGGGCTTCCCGCTTTCTGGGTCGTTTCGCTGTCTCCTCTTCCTCCTTCAGGCGTTTCCGACGCAATTCCGTCAAAGCTTGAGTTAAAGTTGAAAAATTCGGGTCCAGGTCGAGGCCTCTGAAGTACCTTTAATTTTAGTTACGTGTCAGCCCAGACGCAGCTTTCCATCCAACTGCTGCTCCGGAGGAAGTCCCTCCTCCAAAGTCCGATTTCCCCACTACAGCCCTCACGCTCGCTGTCAATTGGCCGCTTCAGAGCTCCATCAAAACCCAACGCGAGAAGCCACAAGTCACGGTTGTCAATTTAATGAATCCTTTTCCAACTTGTACAACTTCAGGTTAAAACATTGTCCAGTCTTCAAAGTAAAATGTGGATTCAATTAAGATTACCATAAAAAGGAATTTCGCTGTCTGACACAAAGACACTAATTTTGCTTCTGTTGAAGGTCAGATAGGAGTTATGTATATAAATATATATATATTT
>CAEGAF010169381.1:0-23757 GCA_903067075.1 Micropoecilia bifurca
AATTAGTATCCTTAAAATTTCGCTGCATTTGAAAAATTAGTGTTCTTTTATGTAAATCTGTCCATCCATCCATCCATTATCTGCCTCTTATCCGGGTTCGGGTTGCGGGGGCAGCAGCTTCAGATGGGAGGCCCAGACTTCCCTGCCCAGCCACTTCTTCCAGCTCCTCCATGAACCCCAAGTCGTTCCCAGGCCAGCTGAGAGACATAGTCCCTCCAGCTGGAGAATGTTTGTTGTTACTACTGGTCAGACAGGTTCTCTTTATTTATTTTCTCTTGGAACTCTTTTTAATAGTAAACATTTGAGTGATAAGCAGGATGTTGTCCTTCCTTTTTCGTCACTCAGTGAGATTTGACATCTTGTTCGGGCCCATATCATCACCATGGTGACGATTTACAGCATGCTTCATCCCTGAAGACACGTCTCCCATACCAACGAATGTTTAGTCTCAGCAGCAGCCTCTCAGAGTCATTTTAGACTGATCATTTTGTTTTTTAGGGTCTTAATGTGACAACCAGGATTGCAGAATAAACAAACACGCTTCAAAAATGAATTAAATGAATCTGAATATACAGAAAAATAGGTAAAAATGGCATTTTAATCTTTGTCTTCTTGCAGTGAAGCGCTGGCTCTGGTGCAGCAGATTCATATAAAACTACAGTGACACCTAGTGGTTTAAATACACCAACGAGCTCCTTGGTGAACTAATGTCAGAAAAACCAAGCAGATTTTAAATATTTTGAAAATTGAAGACTTCTTAAATTCAATTTAAGATTAACAATTCAGATCATAACTACGATTCATTGACATTTTCCGTTTCAAAGGTATGAATTTCCACCTTTTCCAGCATAATTTCACTATCCTTAATTTCACATTTATTTATATATAAGAAATCTTAATGGAAAGAGATAACTTATAAATGTAATATACATAAAGTATGATTACTATATAAAATCTGATTATAATTAACAACAACGAATACTGAGCTAATGACAAAAGCAAAGAAGAGAGTCCAGGCTGCTGATTAAACCAGCATTTTAACAGTTTGTAAATAGGTTTTTCATAGATCACAATACCCATCTAGGTACTTGGGACTTGGAGGTAAATTTCTGATTTTGGAGAAACACAGGCACAGCAGAAAAGCTATTTGTAAGTTAGTTTTGCCTTCTTTCAGTTGTACTAATATATTTGCACTAAAAAAAACAAAAATCCTTTTTTTTGCAGAATATGAATACCTCCGTTTTCATCTGGACAACAGATTGATTTTACATAAAATCAACTACCCAGAGCTCTCTCTTCATGAGACTTTCATTGTAAAACACTGTCATCAGTCAGAGGCTTCTTCAAATTAGATACAGACTGCTACTGGAGCTCCTGCCTGTTCACAGCTATCAGCCTCTACACAGTAAAAATGCCGGTGTTGAATTAACACCCAAAAGTGTCTATAGGTGTCCAAGTCAGCTGGTGTTAAAGTAACACTTTTGAAAGTGTTTAAAGATTGACACCCATATTTTTGTTAAATTAACATTGGTCTACATACTGAATGGGTTTAAGAAAAGTTAAACTTTGCATTTCTGTGTATTGCTTTGAATATTTTCCACTGGATTTGATTGATATTGACACCTTGTGGGTCAATTATTTGCTTTTTTAACACCACATTATGTTTTTTGATCAACACTACACTGGTGTTACTTTTAATATATTTTAACACCAGCACCGTTGTAAATGTTAATGCGATACTCTGTAGTGTTGAATTTAACACCAGCTGACTTGGACACATCCAGACACTTTTGGGTGTTAATTCAACACTGGCATTTTTACTGTGTACAACAATACTTTAGAAGAAGCTTGACAAATAATATGACTCACAACAACATTTGATCTGCCTTAGTGGGTCAATAAAGTATTTCTAAATTTAATCGAACTGAATTTGAACTGCATCGACGTCTATCTCAATGGAACAGACTCGGTGCCTGACAGACTGTTTTTTTTTTGTTTGTTTTTTTTCATTTTTTTGTTACAAAAAAAATTGCAATTAATTACATAGATAATAACGAAATAAACAGTGAGGCTGAAGGTAACAGCAAAGATTACAAATAGGAAAGAAATACAAAAAGGAAAAAAAAAAGGAAAAAGTTACAAACAGGACAAGGTTAATACATTAATACAGGTTAATACATTAGTTAGGACAAATTACATGAGAAATTCTTTACAAATTGTAATAGTCTTTACAGCTAATACAGAAAGTATTTTGAAAGAACTACCGACCACACTACGTCAAGGACTAATTACACTAATTCCTAAACCGCAAAAGGATGTTTTATGTTTAGACAATTGGCGCCCTATCACTTTATTAAATAATGATTATAAAATATATGCTATATGTTTGGCTAATAAATTAAAATCTGTACTTAATGATATTATTGGAGATTCCCAAAATGGCTTGGATGTTAGCCTGACAGACTGTACCCAGGGTAAAACGTTCCCCCTGACGTCGTCACGCACCGTCAGCCCTCTGACGTCATCACGCACCGTCAGCTGTTGACGGAGTGTGGGGGTTTTCTCTGGCGTCGACCTCCCGGGCCGCTCTGAATGCTCTTCGCCGGGCTCCGTGCTGTCGCTGCGGCCGCTTTCAAAGGCACATGTTGTTTGTGGACCGTTCAGTAACCGAACCTATGCTGCCATGATTGCTTTGTGTCGCCTGGTTCACAGAGGACTGCTGAGCATCCGGCCGTCCTGCCGTTTGTTCGCCGGGCAGGTGGATGCGGCTGCCCCGGTCCGGACCGCCAGCTCATCCAGGTATCCCCGCCGCTAGCTTCCCCGGCTAACAGGTGTCCTCCACCGGCCCGGGCTGGGTGCTGGTACCGCCGTGTGGTTCTGAGGGGAAATCATGGCGCGATGTTGGTTTAAACTACTCCGTTATTTAACCACTAGCGTCTGTCACCTTGTGATGTCTTTAAAGCTTTAACAGTTTTAAATATCATTCATACATTTTAGCAAATTTAACCAGAATCGATTCTTTTTCTATATAGCATCGTCAAATCTAAAGCTAGTGGTAAAAATAAATTAAATCGGAATTTCTGAAAATATGTCCTGAAATCTAAATGCTAATGTACATGAACACTAAGTTAGCATCTCAGCTACATTACAGGATTTCAAATACTTTTTTTATATAAAGATTCTATTTTTATTCTCCATATTCTTTGAATTTGTACCTTGCAAATCGGTTACAAATCCAGTCGATATTTTGTTCGTTTGTCTAAAATATTTTGAATACATTTTAAGATTATAAGGATATATGCTATATCAGCATGTTTTGGCCTGTGGATGATCTGTGTGATTTTCATATTATACGTTTATCAATTATCTCTTAGTTGTAGAAAGAAAATATGTGACCAAGCTAACTCCTATGGTTAAATATTAGTTCCTTTTTAAACAATGACTTGAACAAAAAATAAATAAAAAATCAGCACCGACTTCTTTTCTTTTTTTAAGTTGCATTCTTGCAGATATTTGTTTTAAGTAACAGCAGGGTTCCTGTTAGACATGCTGGGAGATTCTGAGTAACACCGAGTAAAACTAACACGGTGTCAGATAGATAGATAGATAGATAGATAGATAGATAGATAGATAGATAGATAGATGGATACTGATTGTACAACAAAAGCATGAATTCTATCTATATATTAAAAAGAAAATTAGGCAGAAGTAGCAATAACTTCCTTAACTTTTAAAATACATTTGCTACATTTGAAATTATCTGATCTTTTGAAATTTGATTGTCACAACAGTACATTTAGCAATAAAGGCTATTGATGTGAATATCTGTGCTGCACCAGCAAAGTAATTTACTCAAAGATTATCTATGGATTGGAAAATAGTATTGTGTAACATCTTGTGGTGTTTAAATGCTACATTCTCATCATGCTAGAAAACAAAGATACTCAGATTGTTTTTGTCATCAGAATCTATGACTACTGATCATTTATCAACTTGACTGTGTTTTTCTCCCCCTCAGTCCCGTCGGCTTGACTTATGACGTGTTCGATGGTAAGGGAGAGAGCACTCCCCTGGTGTTTCTGCACGGCCTCTTCGGCAGTAAATCCAACTTCCACTCCATCGCCAAGTCCTTGGTCCAGCGCACAGGCCGAAAGGTAACGCATCGATGAAGACTTCACACCCGTCTGTGGTTACGTCTGGAACAGTTCGCCATTGTCCGCTCGCTTTTGTCCGCGGCCGCTCGTTAATAGCTCTTTTTAGAGAAATTGGACATGTGCTGGCAGCGGTCATTTGATGCCGCCTCTCGGCTGATAAGTGACACCTGCTTGGCTCAACTTGAATACGTTTGTCACAGCACGTCTTTTGTTGGTGACGCCAAGGCTGAGAAAATTCGCTCTGTTGCCTCCTTTTCCCCCACTCCAAGTGTCTTACCTGTCCTTTGTCCAGTCAGGTGTTGACTGTAGATGCCCGTAACCACGGTAACAGCCCCCACACCCCGGAGCTGACCTATGAAGCGATGGCGGCCGATTTGAAACATCTCCTCAGCCAGCTGCACATCGAGAAGTGCGTCCTGATCGGCCACAGCATGGGCGGGAAGACCGCCATGACAACCGCCCTGACACAGGTGGGCGACGCTGCCATCTACACCGAATCCTTCAGGCACTGGCTCATTTTTAACATGAGATAATGACATATCAAAGTTCACATGTAATGGTAAATGGACTGAACTTATGTAGCGCTTTATCCAATCATTTTGACCAATCAAAGCTCTTTATAGTAGAGCCACATTCACCCATTCACACTCACAAACGCTCACACATTTATACACCGATACGCAGCTCGGTAGGCAATTTGGGGTTGGGTGCCTTGCCCAGGGGCACATCGACATGTGGCAGGAGGTAGCTGGAATCAAACCTGCAACTTTCCGATCACAAAACGACGACTCTACCCACAGAGCCGCAGTCGCCCACACAGCACAACCACAATCACACATGAGAGCAGCCATGCACACCGGCGCCATCTTGGATCTCTCCCATGTATCCCTGGTCACACACATTTATACACCGATACGCAGCTCTGTAGGCAATTTGGGGTTAGGTGCCTTGCTCAGGGGCACATCGACATGTGGCAGGAGGAAGCTGGAATCGAACCTGCAACCTTCCGATCACAAGACGACTATTCTATCCACAGAGCCACAGTCGCCCAAATGAAATGTAATAAATTAAATGTAGTATTTAATTTGGGTTACAACACTTGAATTATCTGGTATCTTGTTTCTTTTGGATTCATTAGGTGTCTCCTATCAGAATCACATCTGCTAACAGTGAACACTTATCGCTTATAAATGAGCTCATAAGGCAGGAATGTCAAACTCGTTTTTATTTTTGGGCCATATCAGGATTATAAACATCCTTCAAAACTTATTAATAAACCTCTAAAATATGAATAAATATCCACCTCTGCACTCGATGAGTCCTTCTTAAAGTTAAATAAAACCAAAAACAACAGTAAGAGATTATGGCCACGGAAAAATACAAGAATTCTGGCTTTAGTCTTTTGAGGTCAAAGGTCAGAATTCTAAGGATTTTGACTCTTGAGTTTTTCCTCAGAATTCTGACGTTTTATCTTAAGAAATTCAGATCATTTTTTCCTGTGGCCCAAATTCTCTTCCTCGGGGCCTCCTCCCGGTTAAGAACCACTGGTCTAAAAGGAAACTAATCATCAGAACGGAAACGATCGAGTCTATTTTAATCGTGGCAGGTTTGTCCGCAGCCGCCAGGCTCAGCGTCCCTCTGTTGTTGTTTGCAGCCCAGTTTGGTGGAGCGGCTGGTGGTGGTGGACATCAGCCCGGCCCAGACCACAACGCGCACCAACTTCCGCTACTACATCCAGGCCATGCAGGAGATGAAGATCTCCACCGACATCCCGCGCTCCACCGCCAGGCGGATGGCTGAGGATCAACTGAGGAGTTTAGTGAAGGTTGGAACCACAGCGGCTTTATTTCACTCCAACACCGTTCAGTATTGAACATGAAGTTCATCCCACAGGCCAAAAAATCCTGGAAAAAGTGTGTTGTTTCATTCGTAAGAGTGTTTAATACCTGCTTATGCTTTGTTATATTCTAATTGATTTAATATGACTGTATCAGTTAGTTTATTTATTTAGTTAAATTTATGAGGTTTACACATTTGGTAACACTTTATTTGAAGTTGTGTGACATGATGCTGACATGAAGGCTCTTCATGTCAGTTTATGATGTGTCATCTGGGAAATAATGACACTTTTAATTGAATTTTAATAGAAATGTTGATGAAACTTTGCATTAAAATATATTTATTTACCAAATAATGCAAAGTTGAGCCTTCTAATGCATTATTTACGTAATGACACTTCATGTTAGACTCATTCACACCCTTCAAATTAAGTCTTACCCAACATTTTAACATTTGATTTTGCTTAATGCTCCCCTTTTAAGCTAACTAATACGATTAATTTAATACTGTTAGCTGTAATAACTTCAATTTAAGTAATACATGCTTATTCTCTCCTGCTTTGCCTGTCACATGCCTGTCACAGTGTGTTTGTGTTTTTTATTAGCCAGTCATGACAGTAAATGCAGCAGAAATAAATAACATCTGATCATTTTTCAGTGCAGGAAAAGGGCAAGTATGTAAGAAGAAATTAGTTTTTTGAAAGGGAAGTTAACGGCGTATTCTAAATGTCTGAAGTTTTTATGAAGTTGTTTCGTCATGCTGTTGTTAGGCAAACGAACAGAGAACAGAGCTGGAAGCAGAGAGAAAGGGAGAGTCAGGCAGGTTAAACGAGTCACAGGTAAGTTTCACACCGATGAGGGAAAAACAAAAAGGTTTAAAAACAGAACAACTTCATTACAAGAACTGAAGTCCAGTTGCTTTTTTAAAAAAACTTGTTTTGGTTTTATGTTAGTTTGATGAAGTTGAGTATTTTATTATTGAGAAAAATCTCCTTTATTTAGACATGGAGTGAAGCGACAAGCATACTGTCGCCGTTCTTTAAATTACTTATTATTTTATGCAGTTCAGTTAATATTTATTAATTTTCATTTAGTGCTTACAAGATATTTAAAGAATGTATAACTTGTGAGAGAGTACAATAAATCAATATTTATGAGTAAATATATTAAACTGATTTTTTTGTTTTCTTGAAAGTTCCTGAGATTACTTACAATTAGAAATTGAGTACTTTTTTTAATTTACTTTTTTTCCTGCCAAAAACACAGACATTTTATGATTAATCTTTTAATTTTGTTAGAAGATTAGAACATTTTCTTTAGAAAAATTCAAAATAACATTTTTGATGTTTGAAATTCAGACATTTTCTAGTGGGTTTTTTTTGCAGAAAATTTCTGATACTAATTTAAAAATCAGATTTTTTTTCTTCCCACTAAATAGTGTCCTTGTTTTTTCTAGAAACTGTTTGAGATTACTCTCAGAAATTTACTACTTTTTTCCTTACAGTTAATATTTATTAATTTTTATTTAGTGCTTACAAAATATTGTAAGCACTATTTTTCTGTCTTGATAGAAATAGATCTACTTTTCAGCTTCTTTTGGGCTCCACTGAATACATTTATTTTCAGAAGTTTAAGAAAGAATGAAAGCTGATTTGGGTGATAAAACTGGACAACCTCAGTTTTATCTTTGGTGAAAACTTTGTGTTGTTCTCTGTCCCCGATGTTGTAATTTCCTCCCTTCGTCTCTGCACAGGAACACTCAGTGCGTCAGTTCCTGCTGACCAACCTGGTGGAGGAGAACGGACATTACTCCTGGAGGGTCAACCTGGAGGCCATCGCAGCTCACCTGGAGGAAATCATGAGTTTCCCCAGACTGGACTCCGTCTACGAGGGGCCAACGCTGTTTCTGGGCGGAGCCAGTTCTGCTTATATCAGGTAGAAAACATCACAGAAACTTTTATCTTCCAATGAGGATAATAGACATTTGATTTTAATCTTTAGTAATTTGCTGTTAGCATGTTGCTCTGGTTCGTTATTAGAGACGTTTTCTTTTGATTGGGGCCATTGCAGAGAAATCTGTTCTGCATTTACAAACTTTGGTCATTTTAGCTCATTTCTAAATGTAATAACATTATAGATATAATTCAAATTTAAGGTAAAAAAAAAGAAATCATAGTTTTAATTTAAAATTTAAAATATGTATTTTTATTTTACAAAGTAAATAAATGTTTATTTTGGGAAAATAAATATTTTACAAAATATCTTGTGCCTCTATCAAGGAGGCTCCTAAGAACAAGATATATTTTATCAACACTGTTGAAACTTCAATAATAAATGCAGCAGAAGTTGTCCTATCAAAATAAAAGCATCAAACCAATAAAATTAACCATAGATTATATAAATAAAAGAAAATAGCAACAATAAGCACTAAAAAGGGAATACAAACAAATAAGGAGTTTAATTTCGAAACTTTTAGTAGTTTTCAAACTGTAACACTTTAACTTTAAAACTACAGTTGTTAGTCAAATTAATTGCTCCTTATTTGCGACCATCTTTGTGCTTTTCTTCCCGCTGCTGTTGCAGCTCCGACGATTACCCAGAGATCCAGAGGCTGTTCCCCAACGCCGACATCCAGTACATCCCAGACGCGAGTCACTGGATTCACGCTGACAAGCCTCTGGACTTCATCAGCTCCATCAGCTCCTTCCTCCAGTCTTAGCGCCTGCGGACTCTGTACAGCGCCTCTATGCGTGGAGCGGAGTCATCCATAACGATCCTAATATGCGCCATAACAGGACCAAACCCGCTCTCTTTTGCAGCAGTCAGTTCTTATTTCTAAAGCCATCAGTGGTTCTGAGTAGAGGATTTTAATTTATTAGTGGTCGTAGATTATCCAGCTTGTAGATACGTTTCAGTTGACCTGTTTGTAGATCCGTTTAACATCATGGGGCTGTTTTTGGAGGTAATGTACTAATCCAAAGAAACTGTCATTTGCACTGTACTGTCTTTATGTTCTTATACAGTGGATCGCAAAAGTTTACACAGCTTATTTAGAAAGCCATGAAAGGATGCACTGCAAAAACACAAAATCTTACCAATTATGTTTGGTCTCATTTCTACACTTGAAAAAAGACAAAACTAACTAAGTTACCTTGTTTTAAGCTAAAAAATTCCTTAAATATTGATGAAAAAGTACTACTTTGACTTCCAGATTATAAGTGAAATTATTCCTTAACATTTTTCATTGTTATGAAATAATTGATTTAAAACAGGCTCTATATCTCGCTAAGCGCCCTATTAATTAATTTTGTCCTTTTTGAAGTGAACTATGACATTTGCACCAGGAACTAGACCAAAACTACTTGGTAAAATTTTGTTTTTGCAGTGTAATAAATCATTGTAAACATCATCGGGACACAAATCCTGTTCATTTCTAGTGGAAAATGAACATCCGTTTCAGAGAAAGTCCAAATATTCAAACAAATTGAAGCACTTTTTGATATGATTTCAGCTGTTAGTCTGCGTTAGAAAGACTCACAACCCCTCGATGTGACTTAACCATATTCAACATCGTCTCTCCACAGCCCAAAACTCACCGATGTTCAGAATTTATTTAATATAAAGAGAAGTAACTCCATGTCATTATGCTGCCACTGCCATGTTTCACTATATAGTGTTGCTCTGTGCCAAACTGATCTTATGAAATTATAGCCCTGAAATTCGGTTTTTATTTTTTTAAACCAAAGTTTTATTAATAAAATGCACCTTTTTTCTTTCGTTTTTTTTTTTTTTTTTACTTTAATCTTTAACTCAAACATTTCTACAATTCGCTGGGGAACAGCGAATCGTAGAAAATCCCCAGTTCTTGTCTGAAGCCTCTACTGGTCCTTCATTTCTGTCTTATAAGCTCTGCTTTTATCTTTGCATCAAATGTTTTTGAATTGCAAAATTTTCTGATTACTTCAGACTGTCTTCCTAGAGCCAGGCTTTTCATATTGTGTGGATTTTCTCTGAACATCAACATCATATAGGAACCTTTTAAGGCCAATGGATAGAAATTAACTTGACTTCAGGTTCACCAGTTTTACTGGAATTGTAACTAAAAGCTGAAATTCAGTCAAAAAGTGCTTCACGTATGCCCACTTGATTATTACATCAAACAAAAGTTGCATTCAAATTCAAAATAAGTTTGTTTTGTGCAGAGTTGTGAGAGCCGCTGTATTTATGTCAGTTTTGTGAGGGACGTGTTTTCTGTGTTTGCGGATGTGAGTTAAAGCAGCACTGCGGTAAATAAAAACTGTATCTGAGGAGGTTTTGGACCAAACTCTGGTCCGTACTGTAACTTTGTGGTTCGTAATAGTGGTTTATTAAGAATGTTCGATGCTGGTCGGTTAATTCGTTATGAAATCAACCCCTCAGAGCGCTGGTTATATTTTATGCCAACATATTTATTATCTACTGGATTCAAGCTGAAACATTTTCAATGCAGTATTAACACAAACTCTTTCCTGATTCTCTCAGGCTGCGACTCGAAACCCTCGGTCTTCATTTTTCCTTTGTGTCTGGCGACGAGCCGTGGTGACATTGTTGTGTGTATGTAGTTGGTCAGTGTTTTCCCTGTTTACTGCCTGTGTATCCCAGTTAACTTTATGAATAAGGCACAAAGCTAAGTGAGTATATCACAAAGTATATATGCTGCAGCGACATATGTAGGTTCCCAATCGCAGTGGTTTTGATTTAATTTCCTCGGCGTCGCTGAGTTTGCTCCAGTAGTGAAACTGCCACATGTGAGAATAAGCAGGGTGTTGTTCATTTATTTGTATGAGCCTCTTTTGTCAAGAGGCCGTTTGCTTCTGTAAAACTTTAATAAGATTCTATAATGATGTTCAGTAGACTTTTAGATTGGCAGCTGGGTTGCCAGGTCTGTGTGAGTTAACACTTAAAGCACTAAATGTTTACTACAATCAGTGTTTTATGTTTGAATAGAGAAAAAAACAAATAAAAAAAAACTCAGATTAAATTAAATTATACTGACTTAAATTATTTTTATAAACCTCAACGATTAAATCCTCCTCCTGCAGGATGGATTTGTGTTGTGGCACAATTTAAGAGATTGTCAGGGGGACATTTGAATGCAGATTTTGTAGTTTAAAAAATCGGTTTAAATGGAGAACTGTCTGCCACCATGGGTTTGTTTGAAGACTGTAATGATTTGGTCAGGATTGTATTCTCTGACACTATGCGCATGCCTTTTCAGCTGTTACCTTTCTGTGCTGTGTACATCTTTGTTCAACATGTTCCCACAGGGGAGGCACTTACTCTGAATAATGGAAATATATACATTTTAAATGTTCACTACATCCATATAGAAGTGGATTATATATAAATATATATAAATTGCTGGAGATATTATACAATAAAATGTCTAAAACCTGTAAAAATGTTGAGCTTTTCAGTAAAAATGTATTTAATTACACCAAGTTGTAACTGTACTTTTAGGTTCTTTACATGTTGCAGTATTCAGCAATGTTTTGCACATGATTAGCAACAGATTCAAAGTGCAAAACATGTTTTCCAACAGAAAATTAATTATCAAGCTGCTTAAATCTTTTTAAATATTATTGGTTTCGACAAAATTATCTAAAGATTAAAATTTAGTTTTCTTATTTTTCTTCAGTTTGACAGAAAAGTCAGAAACTTAGGAATCCAATTCTCTCCTGGTCTGTGAACACACCATACTTGAAGCTAACAACACCCTTCAGTGTGTACATTATTGCAGAGGGAAGACTTGGTCATTTCACTATCATTATTTTTTTTTTAAATGAAGTCAGAAGAAGCTGTTTTATTAAAAGTGATATTCATCTTTCATTTCCAACTTACTTGCTTCGATAAGCAATAATTTATTAAATCTGCTCATAGTCTGCTTCACTGAAATGTGATCTTCTAATAAAAATTATATTTGAGCACCAGGTGGCTCTGAGTCATTTAAAACACGGGTCACAATCGGTCATTTTATAGGACTTGACAAGCAATAAATATCACTTTTTACTGCTTGAACCACAAAGTATGAAAGATTTTCATAATTTATTTCTGTAATTTTGATCAAAATTACATCATTATTAAAATACTCATTTGTTGAAGTTCATGTAAATAAAATAGAAGAATAGTTCTGTTTATTCAGAAACCATAAAATGGTCATAATAGCAAAACACATATTTACAAACACACCAACACGGCGTAGCGCAGCCTCTACTTACATTATCAATAAATACTGAAGGCTGAAAAAACCTCCTGAATGCTTTAGATTGTAGTTTACATGGTTTATAGATTTTGTGATTTTGAGTTGGGGGGGAAAAAAATTTAGATTAATTATGCATCCAAAACTCTGAAAGGTATCAGAAGTTGTTAGCATTTCTAATAGGTTGTAGCAGGTTGTGAATATATTCCGTTACTGTTTGATAAACAGGGAATGGAGAAAAATATTTGCTTGTTTTTCTCATAATAGTTAATTTGGTTTCTGCTCACAACAATTCAAGAATCCTGACGTGCAACTAGAGCAAGATTGAGTAAATATAACTACTTACTATTGGTGCGTTCACACTGCAGCCTGAAGTGACCCAATTCCGATATTTTGACACGACCTGTATCCTATTTTTTCATGGCAGTGTGAACAGCTCAGGTCGGATTCTTTTTTCGAATGTGACTCATATCCGATACGTATCCGATTCAAATGCCACCCAACGTCCAGGTCACATTCATCCGAACTGAATGTCACTGATTCTCAACAAATCTCACTATTTTGCCTCCTGATGCAGGCAAATGGGAAGAAAAACAACAACCATGACAGACAATATGAGGATTAAGTTGTTAATATGTTGCTCCGGATGGTCAACATCTTCAAATATGTAAGCTAAGCTCCACCGTTAGCCTCCATGTTTACTTCCTCAAACACTGAGCTCTTCTCTTATGGCAGTTGGCAGAACACAGTGAACGCTGACGCTATAGCTCCCTCTACTGCGCATGCGGGACATTTTCAGGTCCTTTGTCCGTTCACACTGCAGAACACATACAGGTCCATTTACTGGCATTGTGAACGACCCGGCAGAAACATCAGAATTGAGTCACTTCAGGCTGCAGTGTGAACGCACCCTAAATATTTCTCTATTCCTGGACTGGAGAACGTCTCCCTCTTCAAACCCGAGTCAATTCAAAACTAAAAACGCAGCAGATTCATGTGAAACCGGCTTTCTGGTGTCGAAATGGACTCCCATCATCCTGACCAGTCAAACGAATAAGCAGCATGTTTTTAATCCATGAGTCTTTATTAAGATCCAGTCTATTAAATGTCCTGACGGCTTCAGTCGAGGGAAACCGCCTGGAAGCCATCGTCTGTCCTGCCCCACTCCTCCTGCTCGGCTGCGTCCTGATACCCGAGGCGAGGCCTGCTCTTCTTCAACTTGTCCCGCCAGGTCCGCGTCCCGCCGCTGGAAGCAGCAGGCATGCTGGGAGTCAGAGGAGGAGAACTGGCAGGTCTGTTCACAAAGATCTGGTTGGGGTTGGTGGTGGGAGGCACGGGTGATGTGTTCAGGAAGTTGACCGGCCTCTGGATGGGCGGCTGCTTGTTTCTGCGCAGTAGGCCCTTGCGAGAAGATTTATTCTGGGCCTGCTGCTCTGCCAGCTGCTGGCTCAGCACCTGCTGCTGGAGGAGCCGCTGAAAGTCCTCCTGAGGAGAGAAAACTGTTAAGAGCCAATGGTATATGTGCTTATTGTATCAAGAGGGGTTGTTTGCTTCTAGTTTAATAAGAAACGTTGATTCTACGGGCTGGAAATTTCGCACGTGCGCACAATGCCAGAGGGCAAACATTTTCTTTTTGCACAATATCCGTAGCAATAGGGTGTATGGCACAGACTTCTGTTTTAGCACTTCCGCATTTTTTTGCCACATAGAATGGTTCCGGTGCAACAGGCAACTGTATGTTCACACTGCAGCCTGAAGTGACCCAATTCAGATTTTTTTGACATAATGCGACCTGTATCTGATCTTTTCATGGCAGTGTGAACAGCACAGATCAGATTCTTTTTAAAATGTGACCCACATCCGATACGTATCTGATTCAAATGCGACCATAACGTCCAGGTCACATTCATTGAACTGAACGTCACTGATTCTCAACAAATCTCACTATTCTACGTCCTGAAGCGGGAAGAAAAACAACAACCATGACGACTATATGATAATTAAGTTGTTAATATGTTGCTCCGGTTGGACAACAGCTTCAAATCTGTAAGCTAAGCTCCACCGTTAGCCTCCATGTTTACTTCCGCAAACACTGAGCTCTTCTTCTTTTATGGCAGTTGGTAGATCACTGAGAACGCTGACGCTATTGCGCCCTCTACTGCGCATGCGGGACACTTTCAGGTCGTTTGCCTTTTTACACTGCAGAACACATACAGGTCACATTTACTGGCAGTGTGAACGACCCGGCAAAAAAAATCGGAATTGCCAAAAAATCGTAATTGAATCACTTCAAGCTACAGTGTGAACGCAGCCTAAGTTAACAGTGGCTCCTCAGTAGCTGCAGGATTATTAATGATGCTTATATAATTATGTCCTGAAATGCTCCAACAACACCAAAGGATTTAAACTGGATGTGTCAAACTTCACAATAACTTCGAAGGTAAGTTAATAAATCGTTTCTAGGGAGGGATTACGTTTGAGGGGTTACAAAATTCACTGTAATCCCTCATATGTCTGACGTAGCTAACAAGGACAAGCTTACAAAGATGTTATGTAAAGGTTAAGTGTTTTGATTATCTGTGCAGTGTGCAATTTACATATCTATGCTTTATAGATAGATATAGGTATATATCTATATAAAGATATATATATCTGTCTATATTTTATTGGTTAAGTAAATAAAACCTGAAGATGTTGGTACTATTAATTCAGTGCAGTACACCACAGCAAAGGTAAAAAAAAGTAAATAAAAAAAATAACGCAAAAAACGTTAAAGAATCACATTTTTCTCCTCGCTTTCTGTGTCGGTTACGTTAAAGTCAGAATTTTGAGATTAAAGTCAGAATTCTGACTTAAGACTTTAAAGTCAGAATTCTGACTTTAATCTCAGAATTCTGAGATTAAAGTCAGAATTTTGAGATTAAAGTCAGAATTCTGACTTAAGACTTTAAAGTCAGAATTCTGAGATTAAAGTCAGAATTCTTTTTTTTGGTTGCCCTAATTCTCTTCCGTACTTTTGCCTGCTTTGCTTTTGAAAGTGAAATATAAATTGACGAACTTCTCATTTAATGTTTTTTATGTTAAATATTTTTTCAGTGCATTATAAAGTACTAGAGTAGTAGTAGAGTATAAAGGCAATAATCAATAACAAATGATAATGCTGCGCTCTTTAGTGAATGAATAACAAACTGGGTGTACTCAGACACACCTACACGAAAAACAATGACTAAACATATTCTTGATTCTTCTCAAACTTCCATGCAAAAGATAAATAAAAATGTATCTATTAGTGACAAGATTCTCATATTACTCATGTTAAATTTAAAAAAAGACTTGAAGGAAAAATTATTTACACACCTATACCATTAAATCTGAATTATTCAAACTGTTTTGGGAGCATGTTGGTGACATTTTTCTCAATGAAACAGTCTGCATGAATGTTAAACTGGTCCTGCAGCAGATTGACTCACTGATATTAGAAAAATGGACAAAGGTGTAAATGTTTTACGCCTCAAAGAGCCAAAAGAGGAGAGAATTTACAGACAGTAGATAGCAAATCTATCTAGTCCTTGACATTTAGTTAGCCTTTTTTTAAATTGTTGTCTTCTATAAGGACATGATTTGTTGTCCTACTTTACTCTGTTGATCTATCCCACAAAAAAAACAAAAGTTTTGAGCTATAACATGACAAAATCTAAAGGGGTTTAACAGCTACCCTGTTAAAGAAGGGAAAAAAAGCTAAATTTAAAAAATTTAACTGAAAAAAAGTTTTAAAATTCAAAGTTTGAACTGAAGAAAAAAGATTTTAAACTCAAAAAATGTTAAGCTACTTTACAGAGCCAATGTGTTTTTTTTTATCAGTTTCAGTTGTTTTTTTTTATTTGAACAAACTTTATGGCCCCAATTTAGCTCCATACTGTCCCATCAGTTGGAAATGCATCTCAGTGTCTTGTTAAAATGCCCTGTTGTAATTATTTTATACCATTATTTGGAATTAAAACTTAATCCATAACTAATTTCATACAATAGCTGTCCATAAAATGTCTCTAAAGCTGTGGACCCAGATCTGTGCCATGTGTTTTTACTACATGGTGCAGCAAGCTCAGTGCAAACAGGGCAAACAAAACCCTGAGGCGAAATACCAGCTGCTGCTAAGGAGCTTCAGATGCTCACTGCAATGTAAATTAGTTTTAATTGGAGTTTCTGCCTGCGTCATTTATCTCCTAACTTGGCCTTTGTTAAAATCTCCTGCGTCACTTTTAGTTTCTGCTCCACATTTCCAGGTTTCTCTCGGTGTGTTTCACATTTTACTCTCTGTTGACTTTCGTTCTGTGGTTACCCAAAGAACACACCCTTCCTCTGCTTCTGCCGAACATTGAACCTGTCTGTGTTTCACCTTCCAGGCCTCCAGCTCCAGCGACAGCTCCAGGCGTTTCTGTGCCGCCTCCAGCAGCTGGTTGTTCAGCGTCATCATCTCCGTCTTACTCCGCAGCACCTCACCCTCCATCGCCTTCTTCCTGTGCAGCAAAAACAGAAGAAATGAATCACTCCTTAGAATAGATTTACGGTTTTCAGCTTCCCTTTTCTGCCTGAAGTGTTGATTTGTGGAAAAACGACAAAAGGTTTGTGTGGGATCTCACTTCTCTATGGCCTCGTCTCTGTCCCTCAGAGCCTGCTGCAGGACAGCGCTCTCCTCTGCTCCACTCAATCCAGGTTTTGAATCCTGAATGGAGAATCAACCATAAGAGACATTATAAACACAGTTCAGTTTAAATTACTTGTTTCTGATTTGGATTAGTTGCAGTTCCCTGCATCTACTCCTCCTGCGGTTCACACATTCAACATCAACAACAAAAAACACATAACATGCATAGATCATATGGTAACACTTTATTTGAATCAAGTAGCCTTTTATGTTAAGGATAGATATGACAATGTATAAGGATCATTATAATTACAAAAAAAATGACTACGTTTCCACCAAAAAAATCCAAAATGTTCTACGAGCAAGGAAATTTCTGAGCTCCAAAAGTTGAAAAATTACAAGAAAAATCTCAACAATTTTGATATTAAGCTCAGAAATATTCTAGAAAAAACAGGGAAATATCTGACTTTCAAAAGGCAAAAATTTTTGACTTTGAAATATCCATGTTTATTCTAGATTTCTGACAATAATCTCAAAATTTCTGTTTTCCTTGTTTTTGTGTACAACGCCCCTAAATAATAAGTCATAGGAAGACAATCAAATCTTGCCATAAAAGAGAATACTCTGGTTTTTAACAAAATGGCCGGTTATCAGTTATTTGTTAGTTGACTGATAAGAGCAATTCACTTTAGAATGTTGACAACTTGCATCACTAGTAAATCCTGACCCAGTTTACGACTTTCTCTTTAATAATTGACGCAGAGCAACAAGAATCTCTGATACTTTCAGGCATAAACTTGTCAGACCACATAGCTGAGCTGAAGCCCCTGGGTGGAGTCCTGATCTCAGTGATCCAGTTTTCAGAGAACAATGCCAGATCATCACGCAAGCCTTTCAAATGACAGGAGCTGCTTCAGGGGAAATTTTGAGGAAATGACAATTTTGGTGCCCTGCCAAAACGAATCATTTATCCTATATCTTTATAAAAGTGAAACCATCTTTAAATAATGTGGATCTTAATCATTTTTTTAAAGGAATAAGAGCCAAGGATGTGTTATGGTTGTTATGTTTTTATACACGAAATCGCTTTCTGAGCTCCTATTTTTGATTCTGTTTGTTCTACCACTGATATTGTATAAAAAATATACAAAAAAGCAGTTTTCTGTGTAAACATGTCTCCACTTTTGTCTCAGCTCATTCATTTCTCAGGAATGAGCGTCATGCCGACTGACATCAACTGAAACTAAAGGAATGCGGGTGAAACTAGCAAAACTATTCATCCTTTTCACATCTTGTCATGTTGCAAAAACTAACTTCTGTCAGGTCAAAAATACATATTTTCACCTTGATGTAAAACCCTTTGTGTAGCAAAAAATAAACAATGAACTTAATCCTGTGCACCAAGCCCACAATAGCAAGGAGGGGAGCAGTAAACTACAAAGTAATTTTCTGGAAAATATAATTAGTATTTTGAAACCAAACCCTTGTGCATGCGAGGACTGAGGCAAACGTAGAGGTCTATGGAAAATGATCCAGGTTTCACGTGTGTGGGGTCGGTTGGACCCCATTTCGACATACAAGGGTTAAACAGACCAACCCAAATGTGAAACATGATACCAGCAGCAGCAGCAGCAGCAGCAGCAGCAGCAGCAGCAGCAGCAGCAGCAGCATCCCATAGGGAGGCTTTGTCCTAGCAGACACAGAGGAACTGAGCTAACAGAAAGAAAGATAGAGCTGACTGATAAAAATCTGTTACAGGCTGCAAACGATTTAAGATTATATTAGGTTACATTCACACTGCAGCCTGAAGTGACCCAAATCTGATGTTTGTTGTTTTTCCTTAATGAGACCTGAATCTGAACGTCATTGATTCTCAATAAAACGTCACTATCCCACCTGCTACGAGTAAGAAAAACAACAACCATGGCGAACAATAATGAGGATTAAGTTGTTAATATGCTGACTCGGGACGGACATCAACTTCAAAACCGTAAAATATGCTCCACCATTAGCAAACACATTTACTTCCGCAAACATCAAGCGCCTCTTTTTAATGGCGGTTGGTGAAAACATGGACATTACGCTCGTTACGTGTGACGTTATCGTTCTCTCTACTGCGCCTGTTCACTCGGGATCACAGGTCATATATTTGGTCAACCAAGCCAAAACCTGAATACAAATACAGGTGTCACCCTGTAAATTCAATACTGAGAAAATATATTCCAAATATTGATCCTCTCTGTTCCTTTTGTCGCATCGAACAAGAAACATTAACCCACCTTTTTTGGGAATGATGCTCATTTAGCAAAACCTTTTGGTGTGATTTCAGTGTTTTCTTTAGTCGGATATGTAATGTACTTATTCCTTTATATGTTAAACATGTTTTATTTGGTATTTGCAATAATACTATGTCTGGGAAAGAATATATTATACATTTTCTTATTCTGTTGGCTAAGTTCCACATACATGCCTGTAAATTTGCTAAAAACAAACCCAACCTCACTGTCTTTAGAACTTATGTAAGATGTTTTTTAGAATCTTTAAAAATATGCACCAACTCTAAAGCTATGAAACTTATAAACTTGATTGATGAATTTGATTTATAATTTTCAGAGGTTTTTTTTTTCTTCCTTTTCTTTTCTGATAAAATTCATGGATTTGTTACCCCAGCACATCGAACACGTTTATGGATGCAATTGTATATTGTTTGTTTGTAAATAAAGTAAAAACCTGAATACAATTTCACAACAAAAAAAAATATCGGAATTGTGTGAACGTATATAAGTTTCCCTTCCAAAAAGACAATAATTGTTGGAATATCACATGTATTGCTTTAAAACTGACTCTAACAATGGAAAACCTTAAGAAGAGCAAATACATTGAGAATGAGCAACTTGAAGGCAGGGTGTGTCTCTCACATGCTTGGTATGGCTGATTGCCAGCTGTCGAGCCACATTCTTCAGCTCCGACAGGGCAGAGTCCAGGCGGTTCTCCCCGCCCCGCGGTTCGGGTCGGCCGGATTCTGACGCCATCAGCGGCTGCAGCAGCCGTAGAACCGACAGAACCTCGTCTGCGACCTGCAATAAAGATCAAACCGACGTTATAAAGAGCTTTGCAGAGCTGAGCCGTGTCCCGGCTACGAGCCTCACCCTCTCTCGATGCTGACTCCAGCCGGGTCCGTCGGTGCTGCCCTGCAGTTTGTCCACCTGAGCCTTCAGCTTGATGCTCCTCCTGCGGGACAGCTCCACTTCCCTGCGGACTTCTTTGAGCTATCGAACAAAGCAACAACAATTTAAGCATGTTAGCAAGGCAGCCAGGTAATTATTGCCTAAGAGGATGAAAAAGTACAACTTCATGACATTTTAACTGTGTAAACAGAAACTGCTAATCTAGATGCCTGAGTGAAACTATGGGTGGAAAATGCAGTTATACTGGCTCATAAACACTAACAAGAACTAGTATCGTAATACACAGAAGACACACCAATATGCAAATGGATTTGTAAAGGACAAAACTGTTCAACATAAATGTTCTTTTACAGGTTTATCTCTAGAAATCAGCCTGTATGTAAAAATAAATCATTTTTACTGCAGTTTTCCTCTGTTTTTTCTACTTTCTAAATATTTTGTGTAACTCCTGAAAAATATTAAAGGGCTGTAGCAGCAAGTAGCCTCCAGCAGCAGCTATCCCTTTGAAATATTAATGATTTTTTACAACTCTGGGTGAAATAAGATTAAACAAGCAATGAAACACATCAGATAGTAGAATAAAGTAAAAAAAAATAATAAAAAAAACTACTGAGCCTTAACAAAAATGTCTCGAGTTTTAACTGAAGAGGTCAGAGGTCAATCTGAGTTTATTCCAGCATCTACATTGCAAAAACATCAAATATTGAGTATTTTTATCTAGTTTCAACTGCAAGTAACTTTTCAGCAATATACAAGAGCTTGTTTTAAGCAAATTATTCCTTAATAATGATTAAACAGTGCTAATAATAGAAGATTATTTCATGTACGACAAGATATTTTAAGAGAAATAATCTGCCAATGGATACTTTGTCATCAATATTAATAATTTCCTTAAACAAGCTCCTATTTCTTGCTGAAAGGTTATTACTACGTTAGTTTTGTCTTATTTCAAGTATAATAAGATATTTGTACTAGAAACTAGACCAGAAATCCTTGGTAAGATTTTGCCCCCTTTTCACATAAAACGTAATGTTTGACCAACTTTTGACTTTATGGTGTTTTCTTTGTAACTTTGTATTTTTATTTGAACCACCTTGCTGCTAAAATACACAAATAAACTTGATTGATTGATAAAAAAGAAAATGAGTATATTTCAAATACACACAAACAAAATAAACTAAAGCTATAAGCAAAGCTGAGTTTGGAGCCGCGGTGAGTTTGATGCCTCACCGTGTCGGAGACGTGTGTCAGCGTCCTGCGCCTGCCGAGCGGCCTGCCGGTGCTGATCAGGTCCGGTAGGGTTTTGTCGGCGTAGAACCTCTGGAAGGGGCTGTCTCCCGGTCCGGTCCCGGCTCCGGCCTTTAAAGAGTCCGTGGCCTCCTCCGACGGCAGCTCGCTCGGACTGTCCGTCTCCTCGGACTGACTGATGCTGTCGCTGGCCTCATCCTCGTCCTTTACGCTCAGGTCAGAGTTGAAGCAGGAGTTGATGAAAGGCATCAGATCAGAGCAGAGCCCCTCGTCGGGTCCACTGAGCATCAGCTCTTCTTCTAGATCCTCTGGGTCCATCTGTGGCTCTGGTTCTGCCGGGAGGACGGTCCTTGTGTATGATGTGGCTTTCCTCTCCTCCAGTCTGCACAGGGAGGAGTGAAGCAGGTCGCTGGAGGCCAGTCGAGGCTTCAGCTGCTCGTTGAGCTCCGAGAACGGTTTAGAGTAATCCATGACCACTCCAAGAGAGGAAGACCATCTGAGGAAGAGCTGCAGACAGGTGGAAAACAAAGTCTTTAACGCCAGGAGGAGGGAGGAAGGCGGTGAGAATGCGACTGAACCAGTCCTACCTGATCGCCGCGCGTCGTTACAGGATCCAACATGACATGATGTGACGTCACAGGAGGCTGTGGCTTCACGCAGCCTGTCTGGGGTTTCTTCCTCTTTTCGATTGCTACACAAACTCGTGACGCAGAGACATACCAGAGCAGCAGGGAAGCAGAGAGGGTGGAGCCTCTGGTGCTTAAACACAATAAAATCATCTAATCCTGACGCAGGACACCTGACTGGAGCCAAACATCACTGCAAAAACACAGAATCCTGCCAAGTGGTGTTTGGTCCGGTTTCTAGAGCAAATATCTCAGTTCACGTAAACATACAGGTAAGATATAGGAGCTTATTTTAAGTTAATTATTCCTTAATATTGATGAAAAGTGCTAGTTACATTGGAGGATAAATTCACTTATAACAATACATTTTCCCCATGTTATAAGTGAAACAATTTACCAAAAAACAAGTACTTTTTCATCAATATTAAGGAGTTTTTGACCTAAAACAGTTCCCATATCTTATTAAAAAGTTACTAGTAAGTTAGTTTTGTCTTATTTCAAGTACGCTAAGATATTTGTGTTAGAAACTAGACAGAAATATCTGGTAAGATTTTGTATTTTTGCAGTGGAGACAGTGACTGGAATAATTTACTCAAAGGAAACGAGTTCGGCTGGAATCAAACATCACTGATGAATATCAGAAACGTTGCCAAGCGTGTTTTGGTCTAGTTTCTAGTGCAAAAGATCTTCACTTGAAATAAGTAAAGCAAACTTACAAGTAACTTTTCAGCAACATCTAAGGGTTGGTTTTAAGTAAATAATTCCTTATTGATAAAAAAATTACTGGTTACATTTGCAGATAAATTCACTTTAACACTTTCCTCATGTAATAAGTGAACCAAGTACTTTTGAATCAATATTAAGAAATTACTAACTTAAAACAAGGTCTTGCATCTCGGTGAAAAGTTATTGCTAAGTTAGTTTTCTCTTATTTTGAGTGAAAAAACTCGACTAAAACTACTTTGTAAGATTTTGTGTTTTTTCAGTGATGCAGATAAAAACGTTGATAAAAAACGCTGACTGGAATAATTTACTTCACGGAAACAAGTGCTTTTTTTAAACCTACACACACGATTAGTCATGGGTTTATTTTTAGTCTGAAAAGTTCTTGGGGAAAACACCAGATATAGTCAGTACTTATAGAGGATGGTGGTTTTAGGTGACAAGGCTCCAGCAGAGATGAGTCAACAACCAACGGAGAACTTTGATCCTTTCCATGGCGCCGGTTTTATTCTCATCTTAAAACAAAAGCTTTCTTTCTTATTACTGAACACACTATCCAGGTAATTGAGCAAATAAGCCTGTTTTTAATTTCGGCAGAGTAGGACACAGGTCAAATATGTGGCTTTTTAAAAAACTCTGTGTGAAACAAAAGCATTTCCTTCTGATCTTTTGATTGCCATTGTTTTGTCCTCTGATAGCCAAACTAGTTTAAATCTACATCTGAAGACATTAAAATATAATTTATTTTTGTAATTTATTTAAAAACTCACACAGATCATGTGTTTATACCCGGTCATTTTGATGATAATCGCTTATAGCTAATAAAAATACAACATTGAGTGTATAAGACCAATAATAAAAAATATATACCGTATTTTCCGCACTATAAGGCGCACCTAAAAACCTTAAATTTCCCCAAAAGCCGACAGTGCGCCTTATAACCCGGTGCGCCTTATATATGGACCAATATTGAGCCACAACAGGTCTAGCAACTACAGTCAGCAGCTGCCGACTTCATTATCCCCGTAGAAGCGCGCAGTGCATGCTGGGATGTTGTCAAAAAATGTTGTCAAAAAACTGGTTTGTTAATAAAGTTT
>CAEGAF010169388.1:0-27847 GCA_903067075.1 Micropoecilia bifurca
GAAAGGCCGGGGCCGGGAATCGAACCCAGAACCTTCTTGTTGCAAGGCAACAGCTCTACCAACTGCGCCACTGTGCAGCCTAACATATCAAATAATAATAAAAAACATATTTCTTACATTTTTTTTAACTTGCTAGATATTTTAAATGAACTCAATGACCCACAACTCCAATCAGCTTATCAATAGCTTCAGATTTAAGAAACGTTTCTCCACTTTTTTTTTCATGAATCAAACGCACACACAAATATATTTGTAAGATAAACTATTATCTGAAAATATTCTTTCAATGTTGCATGGATCATCATGTTTATTACACATTGGTTCTCCTTTTCCCTTTATAACTGTGTCCTTTCAACCAATTATGTATCTTGGATCTAATTAACAACAGAAATAGAAGTACAGGAGCGTCTCTGTGCTGCTGTTATTCCCAGTCTGCCGGTGGGAATTATAAAAGTCAGAGCGAGAACCACCTTCTCACTCAGCAAAGCGTGTCCCTGGAAGATGCTCTTGTTTCTCTTTATCTGCTCCATATCATTCATAAAGGACAAATTGAGGACAAACATCAGCATGTCATGATTTATAGCAGCTTCTCTGCTGGGACTGGAGCCAATTTCTTTCAAATCACCTCATGTATGAGGGAAACAGCTTGATCATGTTTCTCAGAGGAAATGGACTCACTTCTGTTTCACTAACAAAGACAGAAACAGGAGCAGCAGGGGACATAAAGCACATCAATAACGGGTATAATTAGTAAATATTTAAATGTGTCAAATGTATTTTACTTGGAAATGATCAAAACATGTCGAGCATGAATAGGATTAATAGGATACATCATGGCGTATCTACAGATCTGGAAAAAAATAAGAGACCACTTAATTTCTACTTTTTAATGGCTTATGTTTGAGTAAAATGAACATTGTTCTTTTATTCTATGAACTACTGACAGCATGTCTCTAATGTTCAGAGCAAAAATTTAGTATTTAATTGCAGAAAATGAGAAATGGTCAAAATAAGGACAAAGATGCAGTGTTTTCAGACCTCAAATAATGCAAAGAAAACAGGTTCACATTAATTTAGAAACAACAACACTAATGTTTTGACTCAGAAAGAGTTCGGGAGTCAATTTTTGGTGGAATAATCATGAGGTTTCCAATGGGGTTCAGTGTTAATTTTTAGATATGCTTTATGTAAACAAAAAAACAAACAAAAAACTACACATGAAAAATTACTTCTATTATTTTCATAGTTTTTACTCTAATAGTGTCTTACTGCTGATGGCTGCTGCCACCTTTACGGAAATATATCAGATTTGTTAGCTTGTTTACAGTAAATTTAATGTTTATCAGTTAAAATAATGATACTAATGAGAGTAGTTGCATTACACACATAGAGTAGCTTAGAAATTATGCTGGGGCACCAATTGAAAATCTGCTCATGGCCCCAAAAAGTCTTGGGCCGGCCCTGTGTGTAAGTGTTGACAATTTAAGGCTGCTGGCAGAATGAATGGCAACCTCTTCTGATCATAACATCTGGCACAAATTCAATGTTTCCTGATTAAGTATGTAATATTGCCACATTTCTATTATAATATGTTGTTATTAAAGACAGATTCAACCAGCTGCTATGTGCAGAAAACCGCAGCTTTGCCGGGTTAGAAAAACAGCTCCCTCTTCCTGTTGCCACCAGACCAGCTGATAATTAAATAAAATATTTATTTTGAACAAGTAAAATGTCAGAGTAGAATAAACATATATGATAAACATTAAAAAAAATAAAAATAAAACTTGATAAAAATATATTAAAATGCAAATAAACAAATAAATTCCTTTTTTAAAAGCAATGAAATAAACATTCAAAACTATGTTCTGGAAATATATATTTACATTTTATCAATCAATCAATCAAATTTTATTTGTGTAGCACATTTCAGCAGCAAGGCATTTCAAAGTGCTTTAGACAACTTAAAATGGAAATGAAAACAGAAATAGACAGATTTTGAAAAAGATTAGAGAAACATTATTAAAAGTAAAAATTGAACACTTTTAAAAGGGCCGTCTCTGTGCTGTGGTGAGATGTTCTTCAAAGTGCTTTACACAATTTGAAATTAAAATAAATGACACTTTACAGTTTTGACTTAATTACTGCCTTGACTGTGTTATTCTTTTAGGAATTTGACTTTTTTGGAGTCTGTTTACTCCAGGTAAGAATGAATTGATTACTAAATTAGTTGGCGATTATTTCAATAACTGATTAATCATGGTTAATCTGGTTAATCTGGTTAATCGTTTCAGTCTCTGTCCTCTTGCTGACAGGCTGCAGTCCTCCACATGACCCCACCAGGATAAGTGTGTGTAAACGACGGATGGATGAAAATTTGAAAATCAAGCCCACTCTTCTCAGAACTATATTTAGAGCCACTTATCTTGTTCACTGCAGATGATGTGAATCACAACATTATGTGGTGAATCACAGCAGACAGACCAACGCTCGGGAACAGATCCGCTGATCATCTTTCCCTCTAATTCCTTTTCTACTCCATTAGTTGAAGCTGAGCGAAGGTCCTTGCTGCTCTGCAGGGTCTCATCATCCACCAACCCCTCTTACGGGCCTCTTGATATCCTCTCCCTTCAATGACACTTTGCTGCACTGAATCTCACTTGCATGCATTAACTAATGCATTCTGACACGGGAAACAATAAACCACTACTCTTCTGGTTAGGTACAATATTCACACCTTTTGAGGTGTAAAATACATTCTCATCTTTGTCACACTACAACCACAAACTTCAATGTATTTCAGTGAAAATTTATATGATAGAACAAAGCAGAGTAGTGGATATTAATAAAGGTGGAGGGATAATATACATAGTTTTTATAATATATACAGCTCTGTTTAAAATATTGAGTCCACTGCACTGAACCCCATTGAAAACCTCCTGTTTTTCCACCAAATATTAATTTCTGAGCTCTTCCTGAGTTAAAACATCAGTATTGTAGTTTCTAAATGAATATGAACTTCTTTTCTTTGCATTATTTGAGGTCTGAAAGCACTGTATCTTTTTGTTATTTTGACCCTCTCTCATTTTCTGCAATTAAATATTAAAATTTTGCTTGGAATTTCAGAGACATGTTGTCAGTAGTTCATAGAATAACAGAACAATGTTTATTTTACTTAAATATCTATAAAAAGTAAAATCAGAGGAACTGATCATTCTAAGTGGCCTCTTAATTTTTTAAGAGCTAGACATACATGTATATATATATATATATATACATATATATATATATATATATGTATATATATTTCTATAAATATCTGAGTGGTCAGTATAGAAATATGCTATTTTATAGGACTGCAATGACTAATTAGATTAATTTTGATCAAATAATCATCAATTAATTTAGTAATTGAGTATAGTGGAGTATACAGACTCAAGAAAATGTAATTTTCTGAAATAACAACACAATCAGAGCAATAATAAAGCCAAACGTATACCACTACGTGTGGCATACTTTTAGTATCATCTGGTTCAAATTATGTTAAAAGAAATGTCCTATGAAGCACAAATTATTAATCAGTTAATCCAAAAAAATTACTCAGCAGATCATCTCTACACTGTACTGATGCCAAGTCAAGCAGAAATCAGCTGAGCTTTTCACATGTTGATGTTAAAAGTATCTTTTTAGCTGCAGAAGCAACTTTTATGTGCACTATAAGGAATACTTTGAAATTGTATTTCAAACAATAAAATGTTTATTTTCTTATTTGCTATAAGAATTGAATTCATTTGTTTTTAAAGCATTTCTAATATGTCATGTCATGTCAACTTGATTTATATTGCACTTTTAAAAACAGGTTTATAAATAAATAAATAAAAGACATCACAACAAAAAAGTTACAGCATCAGGCCTTATTTAAATGCCATTGAATAAAAATAAGTTTTAAGAAGCGATTTGAAATGATCCACTGTGGGCAGATCTAATCCTACAGGTGTAAATAAAAAATCTGCAGAATGCACCAATTGTTTAAATTCATCTGATGAATAAAGTGTAAGAATAATCAAAAGCTAAAGTGACCCTGAACATGTCACACATATAAGTACGCAATATTTAAAAAAAACACACATCCATGCACACACTCTTTAGAGGAAATTAGCGCTACCAATTAGCCTTTTTTTTGCATATTTTTGGCTGTGGATGAAAGCCAGAGTACCCAGAGAAAACTACTGCAAACTTCACTCAGAAAGGTGATTCAAACCTAGGACCTTCTTGTTTGCTGTATCTATTTTTTTCAGGGTAGATTTAATTGTCCTCCATGGAGATTTAACTCTTTTCAACGGAACAGCTCAGATACGTCTACCAGGACAGCAGCTGATTCAAAGGTATTGATATAAGTACTTTGTGAGACCAAAAGTTCAAATTCCAAAGATTAAGTCAGATTGATACTCTTAACAGTAGAAGCTGAAAGCAGCAACTTTTAATATGTTTCCCAGAAGCAGCAGTTTCAGTAAAAGCTGCCAAAAGAAGAGTCATTTGATTTATTTCATGTTGAAATCATTTAACTTTTTCTTATGTGAAAACCACAAACCAGTGCTTTATGTGATAGATCAGTAACTCTTAACCTTGGTCATCAGGACCCACGTTTTAGATGCGTCTCTGTTCCAGCTCACCTGACCTAAATGAATACATTTCCATTAGTAGCGACTGTTTGCCTATTGCTAATGATATGAATATTTATGCAGTTTTTATATTTTTCACATGAGAGATCCTTGAGAAGATCAATTCATGTAGGGTTTGGCCAGTGGTGTCCAAATGGTGAAAAAATACTTTGTAGATAACAAAGAGAAATTAAATATTGTTGTAACTCTTAATAAAAGAGTTATTGTAGATGGTTATAACTGTAGGAAGGAAAGGTTACAACAAGACAGACTGAAGATACTCTGTTTTATTATTTATATATGTGGCCCCAAACACAATGTCATTTCAAGAAGGATACAAATGTGGCCCTGCAGTGCAGGCATCTGATGCAAATGGACACAATTTGTGATTTTTTGCAGGAGTTTGTTTTTTGTCTCGCAATGGGAGGTTAGCAACATTATTATTATTTTTTTAATGACTTCATAATCTATGCTAGAAAAATTAAACAATCAGAACACTGTGTGCATTTCTTCAAGAAAAAAGTAAACCTGTGATACTTTTACGTCTAGGATAAAAAATTATCTAAAGATTCCCTTTTTTATGTAAATCTGACTCAGTCGTTTGATTCATTAAATGTTGCTGAACAAGTTAAAACATAAAAATTAATTATTTTGTGTTGTTATTGAAAACAGAGAAAAAAAACAACAACAAAACAGTAGCCTGCAAGTACTTTAAAAGTTGGAAAATTTGACTCACAAAAGCCACCAAACTGATACATATAACAATAATGATAATCCGTTATTTCCCACTGAGTGAGTCATCTTATCCTCAGAGGATCTTGGGCTCTCTTAAATCTTGGAATGTGTATTTGCACTTTTTGACCTCCAGTCACACGATTGCGGTGTCAGCAGTTGTGAGCTCGATATAAACCGCCGCCTCCTCCACCTTCACCCTCTTCTGTGTCAGAGAAACCCTCCAGTAGAGCTCGCCAACCGCAACGACAGCAAACCACGATGACCTCCGCTCCTCAGCCCATATTCACTAAGGGAGAGGACTGCAAGCCCTCCTGGCACGACGCTAACGCCGGGTACAATGAGGCCGATACGCACCTAGAGATCATGGGCAAGCCGGTCATGGAACGCTGGGAAACCCCGTACATGCACTCGCTGGCGACCGTTGCGGCTTCTAAAGGTAACAGCGGCCGGGAAGGAGGGTGTGTTATCGGGCATCGCGTTCTGCCGCGAGGCTTGTCCGATGTTGAACTCACACTGCATGAACTTTGTCATTTAAAGAGACAGCAACACAGGATATTCTAAAGGAATGTGGTTTAAAGACACATTTTTTCTTATGTACACTTAAAAAGCGTTAAAATGTCTTGACAGAAAAGTGTTGTTAGCTCAGCTGAAAATATAGATGTGTTAAATTTTTGTCAGAGCTCTAATGTGTAATACTGAGGACTACAAACTACAGAAATAGATTTGAATATTTGCAGAATTTTTTTAATATATAAAAAGATAATAATTTATATATAAATCTGTAAACTTATTTTCTATTAACCAAAAGAAATGTACAGTTTACAGTTGCTTTGACTCTGTAATAGTGAATCACATGAAGCATGGTGTGCTGTGTTGGTGAGTACTGCAGCAGCTGTTACTTCACTAGTGGGAAAAGGCCAAGAAGTCTGCAGGGGGCAGAGAGCATTTCTGCTCACATACTTTCATCTTTGAAAGCCAGACTGATCCAGATGTTTCAAAGAATGCAAAAAAGTTTAAAATTCAAGTTTAATTTGCACAGTGTGAAGGATATATTCAGTTTAGTTCTTAGATTGATGTGCAAATGCATGTAAAATATCTACATTGTAAAGATTTTTTTTATTTGGAAGCAAATTTGGCATCTTAGAATACATTTCCTGGAGGTTGCAAAAATATAAGCAAATCTAAATATTTCTGATGACCTGAAAGCAATTAAAAGATTTTTTAATCATTAAATAAAAGACTTAAGCATTAAGTTTTATAAGATACTCCTTGACATTTCTGTGCAATCACTTCCTCTCAATGCCCTACAGAGTAATAAATCACACATGAAGTAGAATACTGACAATTTTAGTTCACCCTGAACATTTGATGGGTTTTGTAAATGTACTAGCAGGGAACAGATGAAAAGTTTGGTTCTGTTTGTCTGACAGGCGGTCGGGTTCTGGAGATCGGGTTCGGCATGGCCATCGCTGCCACCAAGGTGGAGTCCTTCCCCATCGAGGAGCACTGGATCATCGAGTGCAACGATGGAGTATTTGCCCGTTTGGAGAACTGGGCCAAGTCTCAGCCTCACAAGGTCATTAGACTCAGTCAGTGCAGTGACAACTGAGAACGAAAAGTTGGTCAAATAAGGTGCTAGTGAACCTCTTGTTTCCTCCTGCAGGTCGTCCCTCTGAAGGGTCTCTGGGAAAAAGTTGTTCCGACTCTGCCAGACAATCACTTTGATGGTGAGACATTTCCTGACGCAATTTGTCATAAATATATAAATGACTGGGAATAGGAACGTTGGAGGAGTGCTGGGCTAGCTGAATGTTTTTATCTGTGACATCATGAACTAAAAGGAAAGCATGCCTTTAGAGAAGAAATAATAAAAAGAATAAATAAATAAATTCGACAGCATGATGCATGCTGCCACCTCTGCCTTCTCTTTCAGGTATTCTCTATGACACATATCCTCTCTCAGAGGAAACGTGGCACACTCACCAGTTTGATTTCATTAAGGTAAGTGACTGAAAGAAGCTACATTTCTAAGCTGAATCTGCAGCTGAAGCTCTTCAGCTACTTTGTTGTTTCTATTTAAAGCTAATGGCAAAAATAAGAACTCCAATAATTATTTTATTTTTAAATACAGCAGCAGAGGTTTGTTTTACTTTTTTTTTTGTTGTTGCTCAAAATCATTCTTAGTTTATGAGACTTCAGTCTGCACAGTTCGGCCTATGTTGAGCTCCTTTGAAAAGCATTAGTAGAGCCTCCTGCACAACCATCAAGAATGCAGCAAGTGGTTTCTGGGTAGGAAATCATGTCTTGTACAGCAGCCATAGGTGATGTGCTGGGGTTGCTAGGTAACAGCGCAGCCCCCGTTAATTGCGACTCAACAATTGGAATATTTTTGAAATGGCTTGTTTTTCCGACACCAAAAAATATTAACTTATTGCCAAAACACAACAAGTTTGAACTGTTTATAGAAGCAGTCGAGACCCAAATGAACGTATAAAAACATGCAAAATGTGACTTTTGCATAATGTGTCCCCTTAAGGTCTTTTCTGCAGCTTTTATATGATTTCAGTTTAGTCAAATACATTTACAAACAGCTCCTGGGATTATCATGTTATTATTGAGCTGGAGAATGAATTGTTTCTGTAGTCGGAGCCCAATGAGACCCCAGACCATCTTATTATTATTTTTTACGAGGGGAAAATGAACGGTGAGGTTTCTTTACCTGCAGGGTCACGCTCACAGGATGCTCAAACCCGGAGGTGTCCTCACCTACTGCAACCTGACCTCCTGGGGCGAACTGCTCAAGGAAAAATACGACAACATTGAGAAAATGTTCCAGGTTTGTCGCCTTGATGATCTCATCAAAATCAAATCCTCCGATTTTCTGATTTATCATCTGCTTCTCTACAACAATTCCCCTGAATTACGTCCCATGATGCAGCTATGCAACCGAAACATAGAGACAGTTTTTATGAGACAATTTGGTCGTATAAATTCACTACATACTTTAGCAGGATCCTCCAACTCCAGAGCTACGGTTCTGCAGCTTTTAGAGGATTAGAGCTGCAACTAATGAGTATTTTAGAAATTGATTATTTTGACAATTAATTGAATAAAACATTTGGCACATTCTGCAGATTTTTAATTAACTGCTTATGCCTTTTTTATATAATATTAGAAACGCATAAAAAATACAAATCAATAAATAAGTTCCATTTAAATAAGAAAATATATGTCTTACTGTCTAAAATACAATAATACAGTTTTTTTTAGTGTATGCTTGATCATTTGTTTAAAAAATACTTTTAACATCAACATTTGAAGAGTCCAGCCTTTTCTTTTATAAATCCAGTGTGGGACTAATCTGTTTTTGTGGGTGTGGGGGTTTGGATTGACCGATTAATAATTGTTTTACAAAATGTGCTTAATATGAGTTTTATTTTTCTTTTTTACAGAATTTGAAACATTAAGACAATGTCACTTGTAGAGTTCTGGGTTAAACATATTTACATACAAAGAAAGGTTTTTCTATATTTGTACAAAATACATGTATTCGTAAAGTTTTGGTTTAATTACTGCACTGTTGTTCTTTTACAAATGGATTTTTTAAAGTCTGTATGCTCCAGTTAACGATTAATTGATTTCTAGATTAGTTAACAATTATTTCTACACTCGATTCTTCATAATCAATCCGATTAATTGTTTCCGTCTTAAACTTGACGCTGAAGAGGTGATGTGAAAGTTGTGATGTGATCTAAAAAAGTTGTAGGGATGGAGCGTTGGAAAGCCGTAGATTCAGATCTCTGCTTGTAAAACATGCAGATCAGGATTATTATTAGTGATAATGATAATCTTTGTTCTAAAAAGGACAATGCACAGCTCAAACATAAATGTCACCATTTGAGTTTCTGTACCAGATTATAGCAGAAGCTAATGTGCATCTGCATTCCTTTGGATATGCTGATGCTTCCAATGCAACAACTATTATCACAAGAGACAAACAGATGGTGAAAACGTCACTGCATTCACCTGAGTTACCTGCTGCTTTCATGTCAAGGTTGCTGCCGATAAACCGGACTGGGCCGCACGCCGACCGCCTCTCTGTCTCTGTTAATGATTTTCAGGAAACCCAGGTGCCCCATCTGCTGGAGGCCGGCTTCAAGAAGGAGAAGATTAGCACCACCACCATGGACATTGAACCACCCGCTGAATGCAAATACTACTCCTTCAAGAAGATGATCACTCCCACTATTGTGAAAGAATAAAGGACGAAGTCGCCGCTGCTGCTGAAGCCACTGCTGCCTTTTTATATTCAGATGTGCCTTTTGTCTCCTGCCAATCACGTATTTCACTGTACAACGTTTTAATAAAACAAACTCCATCATGACTGCAGTTAATGTTTTTTGTATTTATTTAGGGCTCCAACTAATGATTGCTTTAGTAATCGATTATTCTATTGGTTATTTTTGATGATTACTTGATCAGATAAAAAATAAATACATTTTTCATTTGACCACTTTTATAAAATCCAAAATGCATAAAGGGGAATAAAGTGTTGATGTGCTGAACCTATAGAGCAGGGCTGCAGTTATCGATTATTTTAGTAATCAATTTAGCAGCTGGATTTAAAAAATGCCATATTTTGTAGATTTTATACTTTTTAAACAATATTAGAAATAAAGTAAAAGATGCAAAGAAACTATTCAATTTCTATTTTAAATAAGAAAATAAGTATTTTAATGCCTTAAATTCAAAAACAGCATTTTTTTAGTGTTCATTTGTAGCAAAGGATGCATTTCAAAAACTACATCTAGCTCAGCCATTTCTATTTAATATCAATACTGTGTAGGGCTGATCTGTTTTTTTGAGTAAATAATTAATGATTAGGAAAGGTGCTTAATGTTTTTAATAGAATTTGGACAAGGTGAAGTTATTTGTGTCACTTGAAGAGTTCTGTATAGATATTACAAATATTTATTTTCTTAAATGCAAAATATATATATTTATATAGTTTTGGATTAATTAACAATTCTATTTAATGATTAATCGATTACTAAATTAGCTGGCGTTCACTTCAATATCAATTAACCATTTCAGCCCTATATTTATCGTAGCTGATGTTATTAGATTTTCTTCCTGTCACAAAATTCTTGAACTGGTTTTAATTTCCCTTCTAGTAGAAATGCCTCCAACATCAAACTCACCTGTTTCCAGGTCTTTCATCACCCAGCAGGCCTCCTGTCATGATGCTCCCAGTCCAAGTCTACGCTGTGAAATGATTACTGATGGAACGGGACAAAAACATGCTTTGTTGCAGTTATAGAGCAAGATGTCCCCCCCGTCTGCAGAACTCGTGTTATTTATGTTGTGTTGTGTTTGTTATTTATAAACCTGAAAACAACAATGCTGGCTCAGTATAAACCTTCTCAGGGTGGAGATTGCAAATATGTTTATAAAAGCAAACAGAGTTTGAACAGGAAGTTTCTGAAATAAAATTCCTCTGTCTGTGAATATTTATGAAGATAAAAGCGAGACAGATTAGGAAATACGATGTATAAATATCTACGTAAATATGAGTGGTGATGTAAAGGGCTAAAATAAAAATAACTAAATGCCCATCAAGACTGCAGAAAATGTAGGTTTACAGTGAAGTGATTCTTCTCAACTCACAATGGTTCTTACCAACTTTATTCTTGTTTTTATAGGTTTAGAGCTGCAGCTAAGGATTGTTTGAGTAGTCAATTATTCTGACGATTAATGGAGAAGTGGGATTAAAAAATGCCAGTGGCCTGCCACGTAAAATCCTAACAAAACACATGGAAGTTTGGCTGCAGCATGAAAAAGAAATGGACGTGTATGAATAGTTTTGTATTTAAATATAATCTCTCAAACTGTCTGTAGCAGCTGAGTATAGGATGGATGTCTGAATTTATGGTAGTAGATAAGTGTAAGGTGAGATTAAAGAGTGAACACGTAGGAACAAGTAACCACCTGGCGAGGAGCCATTAATCATTAGACGGATGGATGATGCAACAACAGACTTTCTCTGGTGGGAAACCACAGCTGCCGGTGGCTCACAGATCTGAATCAGGACTTCACCGACCAGAACCTACGTGTTCATTTACAGTGATATATAACAGGGCAGGGGAGGGAACTGTAGAGAAAATGTCTGCGTTTGACTGACCTAAAACAGGAATTTTAAGTCACAGTGAAAAATGTATTTTTGTACTTTGACTCATCTGGTTTTAACTTTGTTTTAATTCATCACTGACACAATTGTTGAATTTTCTGTGTCCACATCATTTTAATGCCTTAAAATGTTCATTAGAAAAAAGTAAGTTAGCTTTAAATCTGTGAAATCATGTCTTAAGTTTGGTCTTTGTAGATCTGTTTATAATCTAATATATTGAATGTATTTTTCTCTCATGGGACTTTTATGTCAGGCCAAGGTTTGAGTCACACACAGACATCTTCATTGCATTATTTGACTCAATGCTAATATATTATGCTAGCTAGATAGCTGGCATTTCTGAAGCTATCATAGGTAAGTGCAAATTTACCCAGTTAAATTCAATTCATAATGGTCAACAGGGAGAACAATCTCAAACTAACATTCCACATCTTATTCTTCTATTTTCACAGTAAAAATGAACTATTATTGAAAGAGTACAGTGTTAGCCTGGTCATTAGCTTCCTGCTCAGTTTGGGTTTTCTCTCATTCACTTCGATTCCCTCCAGTAGATTTTTTTTCTGATCGGGCCAATCAGCGAAGTTAACGATGACGTAAATGTTCTGCGCCGATTTAGAATCGTAGTCTACCTGTAGTTTTTAGTCAGAAGGTGGACAAAGCCGTTCAGTTTGAGTCCAAATATTGAATTAACATTAAGAGCCGCCTTATTCGGATTGGCACTATTATCTTAGCAGTGGAGGAACGGTTGATTACAGTGCAGGCAATTTCCGATAAGCTTCTTAGTGTTGAAATGATGCATTACATACGCCAAGAGCAAACGTTAGCGATTGGGTAAAATTAAAAACTTCAGCGGAGTCCAAGCAATCGCTTCTCAACAGCTGAGAGCTTAGTGTGAAGCAAATGGCGTAGGAAGTGGAGCTGGTTATATCAACCATTCTTTTTATCCAACATAGGCCAGATCATTTCAAAAATAAAGAAAATGTCTGCACCTTGCTTTGTTAGATATAATAAATGTTCGTGTTTGACAGTGCTTCAATGTAAATTCATGGCTGATTCAGTGATGATGCAATAAAACGGCATTCAGTAACCAAATGCGGTTCTGTTAAAACCATAAAGTACAATGTCTGATATGTTCGCAGCTAAAGAACAAGAGCAGCCAGGAGCAGTAGCACAAAGTGAATGCATGACTCATAAACTCTCCCAACAACAAATGTAAGTGAATATTTGTAGGTTCAAATGCGTGTTGCATAAATAAATCTCCTACCTTTACAATGATTAAGCAGGCAGTGAAGCAGCTGTAGCTGAAGATTTTAGAAAATTATTTTCATCGTTAACTTTTCTTTTATGGAAGTTAAAAAGTGCAACACTCTGAAAAATAATAATCAGGGTTTCTGCATGTTTTACAGATTCAAATCACGAAAGTCTTTCTAAGAACTTTAAAGACCATTATGAATGAATTTAATTGGGTAAATTTGCACTTACCCATGATAGCTTCAGAAATGCCAGCCATCTAGCTAGCATAATATATTAGCATTGAGTCACAGAATGCAACGAAAGATGTCGGTGTGACTCAAACCTTGGCCTGACAAATGTCCCATAAGAGAAACATAGATTCAATATATTAGATTATAAACAGATCTACCAAGACCAAGCATAAGACATGATTTAACATATTTAAAGCTAACTTATTTTTTTCTAACGAACATTTTAAAGCATTAAAATGATGTGGACACAGAAAATTCAACAATTGTGTCAGTGATTAATTAAAACAAAGTTAAAACCAGATGAGTCAAAGTACAAAAATACATTTATTTTTCACTGTGACTTAAAATTCCTGTTTTAGGTCAGTTTTCTGTCAGGAGGAATTGGTCAAAATTCTAGCAAAAACTATCAAATTTATGCAGTTTAACACAACTTTGAATAATTTCCATATAGATAATAATCTACTTAATTTAATTAATGTATTAAGATATCTGCAAACAACTTGTTTTTTATTACTTAATATAATCAACAATTTTTCATTATTTTGTGTCAACCAAAAATTAGCAGTTGCAAAAATGACAAAAAGCGACAATCCTTGGTTTTTATGAACCAAAATTTATTGGAAATAACATTTCTAATATAGTGGTGCATCACTTGTTTTGTTTACAACCGTGTGTAGAGTCATAAATGATGCTTAAACTGTTTTGCCTTTAAACTGTGTTTTAAAACAGTAACGCTGATTTAAAGACCCAGAAACCTAAACAGAGCAGAAGCTGGTGAGTCTCATGAAAAGCAGCTTTGCATAAATTACAATATTTCCTTTACTGAAGTTTCTGCTGCTCTACGTGAAAGAGGAGCAATGCCCCAAATGAAACCAGAAATACATTTACACACAGATTTACACAGATATACTACACGCTCACTTCCTGAACCAGATACTCATCTTCTTCTCTCGTTTGATTTTCTTTTGCAGCTGTAAACAGCCGTACAGGAGAGCTTCTGCTGTGGGAGGACAACCTGGGAACGAAAAGAAGCCACTGAAGGTGAGCAATTATGGTTCCTGGAACAGGTTATGAGCGATACAAAATATATTCATTACATTTTTTTTTACACAAAATCATTCTTAGATAATGAGATTTTTGTCTGGCCTCCAACACCTCCAACTCAACATTGACACTCGCACATAAAAATGGCTGCAAACATATGGACTATTATACAACTGTACATCTTTGAAAAGCAGAAGTAGAGCCTCCTGCACAACCAAGAAGAATGGGAAGTCAACCACAAAACACTTGTCTTTTCCAGCAGCCATTGTACAGCCAATACAGCGGTAAAACCAGCTGATTAAACCGTTCTGGAGCTCAGCCTGCGTTGCTAGGTGACGGGTGGAGCTATGATGGGGTTGCTAAGTAACGGCCTGGGTTTTGCTGGGGTTGGTAAGACCATTCGCAAGAAACGGCTCATTTTACAAACTCCAGAAAACATGAACTTATAGCCAAAAATTGCTGGGTGGATTTTGAATAAGTACTTAGATACAGCTTTCTGAATACAAGTATTTATTTATTAAGTATTTATTTAGTATTTTTTTAGCTGGAGATGCTAAAAATGATCAAACGTACACTGAAGGAACGCTATATTATTGCATTTTAGGCAGTAAAATGTTTAGTTTAGTTTCTTATTTTGATTTGTATTCTTAATATTATATAAAAAGGTTTAAGATGTTAAATGAAAAAAATTGCAGTTTGTTAATTTTCCCCCCAAATTGCTTGATTATTGATCAGAATAATTGATAGAATAATAGATTACTAAAATAACTGTTAGCTGCAGACGTAGTTAACGAGAAGAATCAAGAATTTAGTTTTTAAGAATTAAATTATGCATATCAATAAATTAGAATTTAAATAAACATTTATTTCAGCTCAAAAAGTGAAACTCACTGCACAGAGCAGTACATGTATGTTTTTTGTTTATTATGACTCACATAAACCAGAATTACATACATTATGATTTAGATTTAAACTATGCAAAAATCACTTTTTAATGTCACTGAACATAAATTTCAAACATACCTGGAACATAAATGTCCACTGGAACGATCCGGTCACAGCCTCGGACCACAGCGTAGGAGTAGTGGTAGTAACCTCCTCCGTTAGCACAACTACAGGAACAAATCAGAAAAACTTTAAATATTTTTAGTCTGTCTAGAGACAAAAGATATGCAAAAACCAAAGAGCGAATCAGACAGATGGGTTTGAAGTTTAACTTCAGCTTTAATCCTGATATGAAGGCCAATACTGCCACCATGTGATAAATACTTGTAACTATAGTAACTATAATTCACATTTAGTTTGCAGACTGCATGCAGGTTTCTGAATGCAACATCTTTAATATTTTTAAAGAGAACAATTTATTGCCTATTACTTTACTTTAATAGGTAATAAATTGAGCATTTTGGGTGCCAATAGCTTTTTAAGCTGTGATTTTTCTCGTACTACTTTGAGCCGTGACATCCTGAAATGAATAAATATGATTTAAAAACAATTCACACAATCTGGGCCTAAATACAATTCAGAGTTAAAGTATGCAAGAGCCTATGAAATCTGTTTGTTTGTTTTTTGACCAAATTACACTTTAAAAATCTATACATTTCAATTAATGATATTGAAAACCAAAGCAAACTGACAGCATTATAGGGAATGTTATTTTTTTTTATACTATTTTCACCACTGTCAGTAAATTAAAAGCTACGATTAAATGTAGTTACTGTGTGCAAGTTAGTAATATAAATCACACTTCTTTAAGTAAGAGGCGTAGTGAAGAAGGGGAATGTTTTCAAGAGAAGGATTTAGCCATACACCTACCTAAAAAAGAAGTAATAACATTTCTTAATCATAAATTTTGTCATTGTCACTATAGTACCACAAAACATTGTGATGAGAGTCAAATCCCACGTCGTCAACCCTTAAGAGTGGATCAAAACATCTCGACTGCGACTCTTCTGATTCAACAACGTGAAGGAATAACTCACCTTCCCATGGAAATGACGTATCTGGGCTCAGGCATCTGGTCGTACACCTGTTGGGTGGAAGGAGTCTTTTAGCTGTAGTTACACAAGTCTGAGTCAGAACTAATCTGTATATTCAGCTGGAGTGAAGCTCAATGCCAGGCTGCTCCTAATCCAGGCAGCTTTAACTCAGCTATACTGTTCCCATCGCTCCAATTCGGTCTGTCTGTGTTTACAGGCTGAAAACAAAACAACACTTTTCTATTAGACCTCTAAAAGAAGAGGTGGCATAATCTCAGATGATTATTATTGATCTGCATTTCACGCATCAATCTGTCAATGTTTGGCCAATTCTTAAAATACTATTTAAAGGTGGCCTATTCTGCTTACTTGAGATCTGTTAATGGGATAAACAAAACATGTTCATGACATTTTTCTGCACAAACTCATAATTAGATTTTAGTCTGGTCGGTATATTGAGCTCCTTTCAGAACGATCCGTTTTAGGGTCTCTTGTCGCGTTAAATCCAATTAGCTGCTGGCCACGCCCCTCAACTCAACGTTTACACTGGCACTTGAAAATGGCTGCAAACAGATGCACAATTATACAACTGTACATCTTTGAGAAGCAGAACAACCAAGAAGTTGGAAAGTCTAATTTTAGGCTGTTTTCACTCCTGATAGTCCAGGAGACATTGCTTCAGCTGGTGACCAAAATTGCAACATTTGTTTCATTTTCAGCTGGTGTGGTTTGCTTTCACACTGCAATGTGCCAAATGATACAAACTCTTTGAAAAATCTGTTCCTGTCATTGCCTGTGGTAAGTCAACAACAAAACCTCCTTCTTTTCCAGCTCCCAACGTAAAACCAGATCACCGAAAGTGCAGGCCTCAGTTTGGGTTGCTAGGTAACAGGGCTGGCCTTTGCTGGGGTTGCTAGGTAACGGGGGAATGGTCGTGGAATGTGGTAAGTTTTTGAAACTGCTTGTTTTCAAGACACCAAAAAACAATTTATTGCCAAAAAACAGCTTCGCATTACTTCACAAGAAGTTGAGAAACAAATGGAAGTAAAAATAAAAATACAAAAAGTTAATTTTGCATAACAGGTCTCCTTTAAATGGATTTATGATCCATTTAGTTTGAATAGAAAGTCTGCTTTGTTTGAGGACTAAAAATGTAAACTCTGGTCGGCCTAAAAATCTGCCTCAGTTCAGCTGAAGTGAAGTCTGAGTATATGAACACCAAGAGGACCAGAGTCTGCCGCAAAAGCAGGAAGTGGGCTATAATGCAGGGCATTGTGGGTAAATATAAACAAAACAAAAGCAAGAGTCTTTTTTTCAGTGATTCTTGCTGCAGCGCCCAAACGGGTGGGGAGGTTTTTTGAAGCATCTGGATCATTTGATACAGTGCAGTATGAAAGCAAACTGCACCAGCTGACAATGTAACAAATGTTGCAGTTTTGGTCCCGAATGTCTCCTGGACTATCAGGAGTGAAAACAACATGAAATTCAACATTTATTTATGAGACTTTCCATCCTATCACCTTCCGCAGAGCTGGAGCCATCTTATTGGTCAGAGTTCCTGCAACAATTATGACATCAGCCTGTCGAGGACTCGCTCTGAACACGACTCCGAAGCGGTCCATGTCGTAACGAGGGGCCGCCATGTGCATCATCTCCACAGCGCAGCACGCCAGGCCAAAGGTCATAGGCCACAGAGAGCTCTGATGGGAGAAATGAAGCAGAGAATAAACCAATATTTATTTAATCAACACCTTAATGAAACAAAAACTGCAAAAGGGAAGTGAGACCTGATATTACAGGTTTATTTTTATTTTAAAAGTGCATTAAAGACTAATATATGCAAACATTTAGGCTGGAAATGCAGCTACAGACTAGAAAATATATCATTTTGAGACGTAAATATAAACATGCAGTGTGTCTATGTGTTTTGCCAATATAGTGGATGTCAGGGATGCAACAATCAACACTGTAAATCTAATCCAAACCAGCGTCTTCTCAGATACTGACTCTGCGGGCCCAGTTGACCAGATCGTCGAGCTTCGCCACCACATAGTCCGCCTTGCTGCTGGCCACTGCTGCTGGCTTGGCTGCAGCCACAGCTGTGCTTTTCTCTCTGACTGGCACAACACTGCAAACACAGAGGAGACAGTTAACACATGCCTCATGGTGACCCGGTGTGTGTTACGTCAGTCATCTGGTTAAGCTCACCTGCTGCTGGTGGTGGTATTATCACTTTTAGAGCTGCTGTGGAGACATTTCTGCTGAACAGCAAAAACTGAAATTGGCCTGATGGAAAAAGAGAAAGAAATTACTTGAGCATATAAATGAGAAATAGAAGGACACTATTGCTGTGAGGGAGTGTGTGAGAGGGACAGATGGAAGGACTTATTTCTTCTGAGTCTCTAAACTTTGTGATGCATTCGAGCTTAACTAGGCGATTCCTCTGGAAGGCAGACAGGCTGAACACTGCAGCTGTCAGCGGAAAACAGCAAATGTTTCTGTATTTGCTTTTCACCACGGATCATTTTCTATGACTGAAGACCATCTGACCCCACTCCCAAAAACACAAAGTCGTTTCCTAAAACTAGCTCTTATGTTGCAAGGCACAAAACAGCAGGAGGAGCAGAATCAGCCAACAGGTAACAAGATTAGAGGCTTTTTACCTGGTTGAAAATGAGCCAAACAGAGCCAGGCGAGGTGCTGCAAAATAAAGGCATTTTATGAACAAAAAAATAAATAAAAACTCCACAAATTCACATCCAAGTGTTGTTATGCAATATAATATATAGTAAAAAGTGTAATCTGGAGCTGACAACTGTAAACCAAGGTTGCTTGGGACACTTCTTACATTAATCAAATGTGAATATGTTCTTAATGTCTCTTAAATAATACTGTAAGTCACAGTTTACTGTCAGTAAATTATAGTAATTTACTTTATGTAATTCATAATAAAATATTCTCAAAATTGGTTACAAATGAGCAATAAGTTTTACAGTGAGGCGAAATGAAAACTTAAATTGCTTTATTTTTTGCACTATCCAAACGAGGCAGTTAAGCTGAGGTATTTACTGGCATAATTAATTTAATTACTACATATCACGATAAATAAAGATTTTTATTCAGTTAGTTTATGTACGAGATGGAAAAATAAATAAAAATACAAACTTAATATTTTAATTTGTCTACTTCCTTTTGTCTGAGGAATTGATCAAATCTATAGTTTATTCAAAGGTATTCAAAATTACAAATAAAATCAGACTATTTTTACAACTTATTGAACATCCCAGATCATTCTTACTGTTCAGTAATGATGCGTTTCAATACTCAGGATAAGAAAATGATAATTGCAAGAAAGTAATAAATGCGTCCAAATTTGGCACAATAAATAGTTTTAGTATTACTTAACACATTACCATTTGTTGTCTCATACCTTCATAAAGCCAATCACAGCTGATACTTTTGCATAAACTAAAGATGCCAAACTATGTAACTGAGTTATTTGAGGGCCTTATATGGATGCCGAAATGTTCACCATATCTGGCAGATTTTATCCAAGCTTTCAATTGCTATTACTTGCATTTTTTTTTTACTACAACTGCATACGAAACATGTAAACTAGAAACATTTTCTCGATAAGTTTGGTTCCAATAATATAAGCAAAATCTTTATTTACGCCACATTTACACAAACCAGCTCTAAAGTTTTAAATTATTGCATCAAAAATCACTTTAGCTTATTTAAAAGAGTCACATCGTGTAAAATTATAGCTGTAATGTTGGGTTTTCAGCTGGGACTCATCACGTAACTGTCTGTCCCAGCTAACCTGTTAGCCGCTTGGCTAAAGCAGACGGAGCAAGGTCAGCGTAGCACGTCTCTAAAAGTTACAAATACAACCTCCTGCATGGTCACAAACCCAGACATTACCCATCACTGAACTTAATTTTAAATATCAAAGGCAACATCAATTCAGAGACGTCAATAATGTTAAAAATAAACGTGAAAGGGTTTAATCAAAACATTACCTACCAACCAGCGCCGCCATCTTTGATGGTCTGGTTAACTAAGGGTCTCTTCCGCTGAAAGTGCGACTCCGACCAGTAGATGGCGCTGCTGCCTCACAATACGGGAGTAATGATTCAGAAAAGTACTTATTAAAAAAAAGCACCACATCCAAAGGCACGATAAAACAAGTCCAGTGAAAAAAAATGGAGGCTTAGGTTTAGAGATTTGAGGATGTAGAAGTAGGATTTAGGCAGGAATTAAATTAAAGTCAGTTCATTGTGGGGGAAATTGAAAATCTGTATGTTGTCATATCACAAGGTGAACTTAAACATGCACATTTCCTTCTAGAAATACTCTCGAGATAATTGTGGGGGATCCTTAGTTCAAGGAATACGTTATATATATAACATTAAAAGCATTTAAGACAACATAGGTGTATATCAAAGAACTCCTTTAAATACAGGCAAAAATAAGAAATTATGAAATTATTAGAATAAGAATAACCTTCCAAATTTAAATTGAATGAAATGCCAAGAAATAAAGTAGACACTAATGGAGCACTAATGTAAATGTATTCAGTGTGCCAGACCTGTCTTTAATCTTTCTATACATTTTATACAATTTGTATAAAACTCAGCAGTGGAGTTTCATGTGTTTAACAGTATTTTACCCTGTGGCTAGGGCTTGGTTTTGAGTAACCCAGATATTCACAGGTGAGCTTCTCACTGGCTCTACTGGTTCAGCTGCTTTCAGGTGTTGTCATAATACAGAAATTCATCCTCACATTTGTTAACCTTTCATTTGTGCTGTGTAAATCTTTGAAGTATTCATGGTGCCACTGTGAAAAGATTAAAACTTGTAGCTGAATTTAGTTTTTGTTCCATGTTTTCTGCAGATTGATCAGCAGAATGAAAGAGCAGCTTTGTGTTGAAGGAAGAGATGAACAGGTCAATTTGGGTTCCAGGCCCAAAATACGGTCACAAAATACAGATGGATGAATGGAGGGATGGATGGATGGATTTTAGATTTAAAACACGAACTGTCTGTCAGATGTCATCCAGTTGAAGAAAGCAACATTCTTCTTTTGTCTCTTTACATCCTCAGATAATGTTAATCATAACTTTAAAACATTTAGGGTTCATTTCTCCAACCAGCCTGACTGCAAATAGATTTTATCATCTGATCTTGAAAAAACTCAAACAGTTTTTAACTTAACGAGCATCTTCGGTGTCTGACCTCTAATTATTGCCCTCTGAGGAGCTCATTAATCTCCAGTTGACTGAGAAACCAAACTGAGTGAATCTTATTCTCTTCTGGTTTTGGTCTCATTTGTGAGCCATAAACCCAAGAAGCTCATCAGAAGAGACGATGCCAGCAGGGTGGAGACACACGGAGAGCAACATGTTATCACATAATGACAGTCCCTGCACTTCACCAGGAATAACCACTCAGTCCAAGGAAAAAAAGCACCAGAAAAAGACAGGTCTGAGGGTTTTTTTCTTACAAATGGTTTTTATTCTGTCCTGTACAAACCCTCTGTAAAGTCAAAGTAGTAAAATCTGACAACTGCAGCTGCCTTGCGGTGAAACAAATCCAGCCGCGCACAGGGCAGAGCTTCTGCTTAAATATAGGCATTGGAACAGCTTAAAAAGACAAACGTTTTATGTGTACAGCATTGTTCAAAGGCCTCCTCTGCCACAGCCAGGCAGAGCGCTTGCATTTCAGATAATAAAGCACAAAACCACATGAAAAAGGGCTGCACACAGGAGGAGCAACAAGTAAAAGCCGTCACATAGTTGGAGGTTACAGCGGCGGCGGGTGTAGCTCTGCTGAGCAGCAGACCACAGGAATGGCCTATTTCTGGGAGGATGGCCTCCTCTCGGAGAAGAAAGCGCAGATCTGCCTCTCACTGAGCGTCCAGGATGTCTGTGGGCAGGACGTCTGGTTTGCCGCTCGGGCTCTGTGATGTCTCCCCCGACCAGGAGGACGGGGTGACCTGATTATACAGGGCGTCCTGAGGGCCAAAAAGGGGCTGTTTGAGATTGAGATTGTACATGAGGAACAGATTGAGAGCGACCACGGCGAGGAGCGGGAAGGAGGTCAGACCAGAACCGAAGCCTCTCCAGGAGCCGCACGTGTTCAGGCTGAACCAGAAAACAAGCCTGAGAAGGAGGAGAAAACAACACCAAACAGGAAATCAGAGGACGTTCAGATATTTATGATAAACACTCGATGTCTCGCTCGTCAGCCACACTTAGAAGATGAAGTATTTCCAACAACAAACCTGCATTACTCAAACATAAACATATCTGAGCTTTGACTTTTACTAGTGAAATATAAGCCGCGTTGCATTGAAATCTAAGGACATTAGTCTGATCAATACCATCTCACTTTGTCGCTTTTCATCAGTGACAAATATTTTAAGCTTGCCTGAAAGTAAGATGAAACATACAAAATATTTTGTCCATGCTAGTAAACCATGCTAAGACTCATCTATGGATCAGAATCACTTAACAAAACAAAATAAATAAAGAGAAGAATTCTGATTTTAATCTCAGAATTTCAACTTTACTGTCAGAGTTATGACTTAACACTCAGAATTTTAATTCTGTGTCAATCTCAATCAAAATCCAAACAAATTACCAAACAGTCTTAGCTGTATGTCAGTTGTGTTGTTCGTATATGAAAATAGTCACAAAATAGTTTCCTCCTCATTATATATGGGCTTTCGTAAACCCGCATTATGTCGACAATCTCAGATTTGATAGGTCGATTTGAGTTTTAAATTAAAATGGCAATTCTGTGAAAAAGTCAAAATTCTGAGAAATACTGAGGAAGTCAGAATTTTGAAACTGAAGTCAAAATTCTGAGAAAAAAGTCAAAATTCTGAGAAAAACTTCAAAATACTGAGAAAAACTTCAGAATTCAGAGAAAAAAGTCAAAATTATGAGAAAAACTTCAAAATACTGAGAAAAACTTCAAAATTCTGAGAAAAAAAGATAAAATTTTGAGAAAAAAGTCAAAATTCTGAGAAAAAAGTCAAAATTCTTAGAAAAAAGTCAGAATTCTGACATTAAAATCAAAATTCTAAAATTAAAGTCAAAATTCTCAAATTCCCAGAATTCTGAAATTACAGTCAAAATTCTCAAATTAAAGTCAGAATTCTGAAATTACAGTCAGAATTTCTTATGCATTTAATAAACTTCTCTGGTTCTGAAGTGAATTTGGGTCAAACTCCACTCAGAGTGCCAGAAGCTCGTTGATGTGCAGCCAGGCTCTATGTACATATTTGAGCCTTTGGGTGTTTTTGTGTTTGGTGACGACTCCTTCAGGTCAAAGGTCACCGTTACGTCCTTGGACCTGCTTTGACCCTCACCTGCCAATGACGAACATGACCACCAGAATGGGCACCAGCTTGAGCTGCTCCTGCGGCAGCAGGGCGGCCATCACCACCAGGTTGAGCACGTAGAGCAGCAGCTGCTCCAGGGACGACGAGACAAACAGCTGCTGCACAGCGTGTCTTCGATCAGTCGGCTCCTGCAGACGCAGGGACCCGGAGCACAACTGGCACGCCGCACCAACCAGCATGGCTGCAAGGCAGAGAGCAGCAATAAGTAAGAATCCATCTTGAATCTGGGCCATCTTTCCACAAGCAGCGCCAAAGTCACTGCAAACTGATCTGACAGCAACTTTGTGTTTCCACATTTTTCCCTCATTTGAATGCAGCTACTGCTGGCAGGAAGGCCGACATGCAAATACTCCCCACTCTGTCATCTGCTTGAAATCTGGGTCAGAGGTAACTCCTCTGGGATGGATTTGGTCGGGTTGGTTCAGCCACCTGCTCTCTCACTCTGAACCACAGGCCACTGAGACCAGTAAGCTTTTCACTTTTATCAAATCAGGTGCACTGACTTTTCTGGATTTGGTTGGAGTCAAAACAGCTACCCAAAGAAATTCAACAATATTTAGCAGAAAGAGGAGGAGGACAAAATGTAAAATATATAAATATAATATACACTGCTACATGTATTTTGATATAGAAAAATAATATAAAAGGGTTATAATTTCTAAAAAGTGTAAGTATGGGAGCTAAAATGAGAAAGCATTGTTTTTTATGTAGCCTTGTTTTGTTTTTTATTGATTTGTTTGAAATAAAGAAAGCATGTATAAAACTTTCCCCCACATTACAACCTTAGACTTGTATTTTTCAGTGTGTTTTCTTCATTAAACTTTCAGTCAGAGGCTTCTTCAGAGTTGCTGTAACACTGACTGCTACAGGAGGTACTTCTGAGATAGAACGACATTTATTTTCCTTCTGGGATTAATAAAGTAATTTTGAACTGAACCAATTTTATTTAGACTTTATGCGAAAAACCACCGTAAATATGTTTTAAATAGTAAAAATCTGAAAAGTTTGGCAGCACAAGTCTTCATATTCCTGAGTTAATACTTTAGAGAAGCACTTTTTGCTGCAGCTGTAAATATTTATTTGGGTATTTCTCATTAAGTTTGGAAGGAGAGTATTCCTAAAAATAGTTTCCACATTCATTTGGATCTTTGACTTGCATGATGCTGCCAGCGCCAGTTCAACTTTGGTCTGATTAGACTAGGACTGAAACAGTAAATTAGATTAGTTTTGCTTATTCAACTAATTTAGTAATCGATTAATCATTAACTGGATAATACAGACTCAAAAAGAGTCAACAAAGGTAATTTTGTTGAAATAACAGCATATCCAGAAAATAATTAAGTGAAAAATTGAATAATAATAATAATAATAATATTTTAATTGCATCTTACATCCCACACCAGACTCCATTTGCGCCGTTTCCTTCTCTCTTTCCTCCACCATCTTTGTTTCTGTATCAACTGGTTCTGCTTTACGATGACCAGCAGTGCCCTCTTCTGGATGGTGGGCAAACTACAGCAATAAAAGAAGATCTAACAGTGGAACTAAGTTTCATCTAGTCAGTCAATACATTTTTTTGATTCCTATTGTGTGCTTATGCTCTCTTACAAACCTCTGAGGCTTTATAATATCTAAAAATTAAACTTAATGGACGTTTTGGTGGCAATATTACAAAAAGTGAAACTGAACAGATTTGCTTAAAGACCTGAGGAGATGTCTGGGTTACAAGTAGGGGTGCATCAATTTGTCGGCCAGTTGATTTCCTTCATTTTGGAAAATCGGTGATCGGCCGATTCTGACACCTGAAGCCGATCTCACCCACCGGTCTTATCTTCCTCAGCAAAGGTCTAAAAATCAGTCACTCTCCTCTTTTGCTCTCTCGCGAGAACGTTTGTAGTTAACAGTAGTCACCCCACTGACACCAATTCAGTGACTTTCTTGCTATATATAGTAACATTTCAGACAAAAAAATTGGCATCGGCCAAAGTCGGAATTGGTAGGCCGGATTTTAAAGATCAGTAATTGGCCATAAAACTGCAATTGGTGTACCTCAAGTTAAAAGGTCATTAAATTACATAGAAAAACTAAAACATTCCCAGACGAGGCTTATGCCTTTACGTCTGATCTTTACGTTTAATTTGTGTTTGTGATGGTGCCGGTGTCCTTGTCGTACCAAGCACCACGGGAAGCGCCGCCACCGCGCAGCAGCAGAAGGTGAAGATGATGCGGCAGCTCATGTCCGGGCAGTCGGGGGGTCTGATAGGCACATAGAAATAGAGCGCATAGAGCATCCCGGCTGCACACAGAAGCGAGGCCAGGACGGAGAGGACGGCGGGGAGACGGGCGCTCCGGCTGCACCTACACCGGCAGCAGCGCCTCCCCGGATCCGACGCCTCCCCTGCGTCCCCGTCAGTCTCTCCGAGCCCCTCCGCGCTCCACACGGCCAGCTCCACGCTCTCCCGCGGCGGCCCTATCAGGGGGCGACCCTCGTCCACGCCGGTGGATTCCGGGCTCCATCTGGGCGTGTTGGTGCCGTTGGGAACGTCGCCCTGAGAGGCGGGCGGAGGGCGGATCATGGGGTTTTCAGTGTCCAAACTGTGCGGAGTGATGATGGGGATGGATGGAGTTTGATCCGGCTCCTCCTGCTGCTCTGGCTGATTTGCTCCACTGTGTGGCGTTGGGCTGGTGCTGGGCTGCTGGTGGCACCGAGCAGAACCTGTCAGGGTCGAAACACAACTTAGTACGCGATCCGAATCTGAAGGGAGACAGTCGGAGGCGTTGGAGCATCAAGTCTGCTGTTAAGTAGGACATGAACTTTGTTTCTGACAATAATAATTTCAGAGAAATTGTTGGATAGCCTTTAAATTATATTGTGAAAATTTTAATCAGATTAATTGCGATAAATCAATCAGCTAATTAAAATGGTTCAGTGTCACAGAAATTAAAAATGATTTTATATACAGCTCTGGAAAAAATTAAGAGACAACTTAAAATGATAATTTTCTCTGATTTTACTTTGAATAGCTACATGTTTGAGTAAAATGAAACGTGTTCTTTTTTTTCTATGAACTCCTGACAGCATATCTGAAAAAAGCAAACATCTTGTATTCATTGAGAAATGGAAAAAATGAAAAAAGATGCAGGGCTTTTAGACCTCAAAACCAAGTTCATATTCATTCAGAAACAATAATATTAATGTTTTAACTCAGAAAAAATTCAGAAATCAATATTTGGCAGAAGAACCAGATGGTTTTCAATGGGGTTCAGTGCAGTGGGCTCTCAGTTTTTTCCAGACCTGTATGTATACTTCTAAATAGCTTTATAAATTTTCTTTTTTATCATTATTTTTCTTGTTTTGGGTGGATTGCCAAATCATTTGGCGGGGGACATGGGTGGGCCAGTGCCCCCCTCGACCCTCGCTTTAGCTCCGCCCCTGTAACTATTACATAAGCATTCACCAAAAACAACCAAAGGAATGTACTCATTTAGATAAAAGTTAAAACATGTTTCTAGACTCAGCTCCACCTGCAATATCTAAAATGATGCAAAGAATAGATTGAGTTGTCATACTGTAATCCTGCTGTTTCGTTACCAAAGACATTTGATCAAAACCTCAGGAAATAGTCTTAACTTCCAAGCAGAATAATGATGTAACCCCATAGAGTGTGTTGTTTATATGCTGTTGCTTAGCCTCAAATCTATTTTAACTCCATTTGGTTCCAGCTTGGCTTTTCCTTTATCTCTGTTTGTTCCAAACTAAAGGCAGAGTCGGTGACTCACTCCTCGACTGCGCCGCTGCTGCTGGCGGCGGCTCCAGGGAGCGCTGAGAGCCGGAGGCCGAGCGCAGCTCCTCCACTGACGACTCCGGGCTGTCCGACACCGGCGCCAGCGAGATCTGGGTGTCCAGGTCCAGGAAGGGCGAGAAGGAGAGCCGGGCCGGGTCGATGTCCTGCAGCTGGTTGATGATGTCACTGATGGACTCCTTCACGGTGTCGAGCTCCTTCACGTTCTGCCTGTCGGTGGCCTGAAGCCCTGAGGTGCTCATAGTCACGCAGGCTGAGAGGAGCGAGCTGAGGTCCAGACAAACCAGGACAGAGTCCAACCTGAAACACGGAGGACAGACAGCAAAGTCATCTGTAGTTTCAAGGTCATCTATTATCAGTGTTGTATAGTAACGAAGTGAAAACACTTACACTTACTTAAGTATATTTTGAAGTACTTCATACTTTCCTCGAGTATGAAAATTTTTGATAACTTTCACTTTTACTTCACTATATTTCCGAACTTAATTGCAAACTTTTACTCCGATACATTTTCAATGTGTGGTTTAGTTACTCGTTACAAAAAAG
>CAEGAF010169406.1:0-34183 GCA_903067075.1 Micropoecilia bifurca
AGGACTGATGTCTCAGCGAGATCTAGAGAAGCTCATCCATGCGTTTATCTTTAGCCGCATTGATTACTGCAACAGCGTCTTCACAGGTCTGACTAATAAATCAATCAAACAGCTGCAGCTGATCCAGATGCTGCTGCTCGTGTTCTCACTAAAACCAGGAAGATAGAGCACAAAACACCAGTTTTAAAGTCTCTACACTTCCAGAAAACTGTAAAACAGCTGAAACACTGGGTGTCTTTAAAAATCAACTTAAAACCCGCCTGTTTAAAGTTGCTTATGGCTAAATTGCGGGTTTTGATGTCTTTGATGTTTTTTTTATGTTTTAATGTTTTTACCTTTACTTTTCATCTATTTATTAACTTCTTTTTATTTCTCACGTTTCTCTGGAAAACGTCCCAGTTAGATGAATAAATGTGTTTTAACTAAAACTCTGAGGTGCAAGATGTTTAACTGAAGTCCTACAAACGGTGCGGGTTTTAATGTTTTTATCTTTTTGTAATCTTTTTCTTTTTAAAAATTCTCTTTGTCTTTCTAACTGTTTATTCACTGTCACATGCTGTTTTTATTGTAATTATGTAAAGCACTTTGAAATGGCTTGCTGCTGAAATGTGCTATACAAATAAAATTTGATTGATTGACTGATTGATTAAATGTCGATCTGTTATAGTTTGTTGTTGTAATGTGAAGAAATATGAAATTGTTCAAGGATTAAGAATACATTTTCAAGGCACTGTATGTGAGACTCAGTTTTAGGAGGGTGGATTTTCTATTTAATGAGCCTTATCATAAGAAAATAGCAAAAATAAATAGAAGCATTCATCTACAGTTGAACTGTTTTAATGGAATAGTCTGGCCAGCAGTTTTAAGGCAGGTTTTAGTTTTATTAAGCTTGGCTTTGCTTCCCAGTGACTATTTCTCCAGCTGATATCTCTGCTTAAGGCTATATGGACTTAATTTATTGCTCCATCCGAACAGCCAAACCCAGACAGCCACATAAGCCAATCCCTGAATTTTTCCGTGTTTTCCAGTCTGCCTCCGTCTCGCCCCACTCACACTCTCTCAGTCAGAGCGCGGCGTTGACAGCCACTGATCAACCCACTTTGTCGGGGTTTGTGTCTCCATGCAAGACTGCTGAAAAGAGAAACTCGGACTTTTTCTTTTTATTCTTGCAAAGCAAATCGTGCACTTCCCGCCCGGAGAAACCGTCCACGGCTGCAGAATTCACACACACACACACACAAAGAAAGGAAGAAAAAAAAGCAGTAAAAACAAGCAAACAAAAGAAAACCTTTTAAAGTTAATTTTTTTTCTAGAATCCCCCCCACCACCGTCTCTGCACAACAATGTCTGGAGAGGACGCACCTGCTCAGCAGCAAAACGCCGTGGACCAGAAGCAGGAGACCAAGCCGGCCGAGGAGCCCAAAGCCGAGCCGCCCAAGACGGAGTCCGCGGAGGCGGCGGCCACCCCGGCGGCGGCGACCACCGACAAGGTTCCCGAGGAGGAGACGTTCACCTACCGCGCTCTGGTGCTCACCGGCTACGGAGGCTACGATAAAGTCAAGCTGCAGGTGAAGAAGGGCAAGCCGGCGCTGAAAGCCGGCGAGGTGCTGGTCCGGGTCAAGGTCTGCGGGCTCAACTTCGCCGACCTGATGGCCAGACAGGGTCTCTACGACCGGCTGCCGTCCCCGCCGGTCACCCCGGGCATGGAGTGTTCCGGGGTGGTGGAGGCTGTGGGGGAAGAAGTGACGGACAGAAAAGTAAGCGCACATCCCTCTAGCATTCTTTGCATTCAGATGAATATTTGTTTCTGTGTTTGTTTTTTTATTTAATATGAAAGCGATGGATATTGTTTAATATCAGCTCGTTTTTGGGGGGCTTTGTGGGATATATGGGCGTGTCAGGCTTCACTCGGCAGCGCAGCCTCATTGTGTCAGTGGCACAACGTAATGAACTTCAAGCTTCAAATTGATTTATTTCTTTTTTTTAAAAACGAAGGTAACAATAATTACAATCGGTTTGTGCATTTTGATTCCCCTATACTGGATGCTAATATCCAGCTTATTCAGTTAGTTCTCACGTCTGAATAATTGAGGAGCATAAAAGTTGAGTTTATTGGTGTATTTGTCGGATCGGGAATCATTTAACGTCTATAAAAAGTGTTTTGATGACGCAAGTTGTAACGCCGCCAGAAAGCAGGCGTCGCCCCTTCTGTCTCTCCATTTTTTTGTTAACTGCAACTTAACCCAACTTCCATTATAAGCTGCGAATAAGTTGCAATGATGCAGTCTGTCGTTTCTGTCTGTCCAACGCTGCGTGTGTTGTAAGCGTAAAGCTAAATAAGACCATTTAAATCCACGAGATGCCTTCGATCGTCGCTGCGCCCACGCTGCTGTGCGCTTTGATGTGCGCCACGGTGCGGAGCGCCGCGTTAAGCCGGCGAGCGGCGAGACAGGAAATTGGTGTTTCTTGCCTTCAAAGTTAAAGCTCTCCTCTCTCCGTTGCGAATTGGATCCGTTTTTGATTGCACATACAGAATGAACAACGTAATAATAAAATAAAATAATTTTAAAAAACCATAAACGGAGAAGGGAGGCGCGTGGAACCAACACTGTAAAGTGCCAGAATCTGCGCGAGTGGGAACTTTGAATTCAATGACGTTTGATTTTTTTTTTTTGGTGGAGAGGCAGCAATTTATTTTGGAGAGTCGCATCGGAAGGAGCTCACGGTGGTTGCTGTGGTTTGACGCCGGTGGAGGAGATCGGAGTCAGCGACGCCTTTTGTTACCGGGAGCGACGCTGGCGCACGAGCGCGCCGAGTGGAAAAGGGCGAGGCGCGGCGGGAACAGACACCGTCAGGTGTGGAGCCGTCAGTGGGGGCCGTGATCAGGCTTTGTCCTCACAGCTGCAAGGCTGCAGGCTCCAACAATATGTGCAACAATAATCATATCATAATTAAATATCAAATCTTACTATAAGGAGATTGTTGGGCTGACTGAGGAGGTTTAGTGTCTTTTGCATTTCGTGATGAGTCACAGGTCAGCGGTCGCTCGTGGCTATATCCTGCCTGCATGGCATCACCACGGCAACGTTCTCCGAAAGGCAATTTCACCTCACACACACACACACACACACACACACACACACACACACACACACACACACACACACACACACACACACACACAGGGCGGTGATGATTCACATTGTTTGAGCATCATATTCCGGATAACACCCTGATTAGCACATGTGTGATGCAAGCGCGAGCAGACCGACTTCACCTGGCTGGGCGCGGCGCGGCGCGTGCGTCTGAGCGCAGGATGCTCGCGCGGAATCGGCGGTGAAAGTTCAGGCCAGATTAATTTATTTCTGTTTTCCTCGATGTCGGAGATGTTGATTGGATTTAAAGGTCACAAACGACACACTCACGCACACACATATGCAGCTTGTCATCACACTCCCACATCCACTGGCAGTTCTTTTTTTAATGTATTTATAACTTTTTTAGCTAATTGAATTAAGAGTCAATCCCTCTAATGACTGGAGATTTCTGAGATCCGTTGTTTGTTTGTTTTTTATTGCTTTTTACTTCTAAGGGAATTGGCTGACTATGATGTTGCAGCTTTTATTTAGGGAGGTTCACTCTCTGCTGCTCTATCCATCTCACACACACACACACACACACACACACACACACACACACACACACACACACACACACACACACACACACACACACTGGGTGTGTCTGAGTGTTTCCTCCTAAGAAAGCTCCAAACACATGATACTTTTTAAACAGATTAAGTAACATATGCAGCAAATCAAATGGGATTTTATTTCATCTTTCTGGCGTTTCTCGCTCTCTAATTTGTTTGCCTCTCAGAACCATAAAATACATTGCAATATGAATTTATGATATTAATATTGGAAACATTTAGATTTCTTCATTGAAAATAAACTTTGGTATAGAAATGTAGTCTATGCTCATATCCAGGCTGACTTATTCACTTGATGACTGATTCCACGTCGTTTGTCTTTGCATATTTCATATTTTGCTGTAATCCTATAACTTTTACAAACTAAGCACTCGTTCAGATCCTCGATAATGTTGAGTGAGCCTGCAGTGAGCTCACCCGACATGACCTAAGAGGGATTGTTGGGAGAGTAATGGAGAGTAAGCGGTGAGAGAGAGAGAGGAAACATCACAAATCACACCAAAGCTCCCCTGATGCCAAATAGGAGCACTTTTTTCCCCTCTTCCTCCAGGCTTGTTTAAAAAACACGGAGGCTCTCTCCATTGGCGAGTTTTGGAGGATTCTGATCCATATGTTCTCAATTACCTCCCTCCGGTCCACATTGTCAGTCTGGTATTTCCTCCGTCGTCCCTCTCCATCCCCCTCTTCCCTATCTGGTCTCAAGTCATCCACTGGTCATATCTGAATACCTCGAATGACAAGCAAGATGACTTGTTGCTCACTTTTAAAGAACAATACAAGGCAAACGGTAAAATGTAATTGATTTTCTAAGGTGAAAACTTTCACTTTGTCCTGTTGCAAAATGAGATGAGGTGATGCATTCATTTGAATAGTAAAAGAGAAACGACAAAGTTTCATACGGCTTCAGTCTTCAGTAAACACATCTTGCTTCAATTGTGTTTTCATGAGGCAGATGTTACTGAAATGCTAAGCTAACGCTAACATTCTCGCTCTCTGTTTTGATGTAATCGTCGATGGATCAAGTTGTAAAAATATCTCTGGTCGGTTTGAGTTAATCTTGTGTTAAAATTGAACGAAAAAGTTATTCTTCTACGTCATAAAATTGCTTTGAAAGTCATAATTATTAGTCACTAGTGTTTCAGCTGCTTTCTGCGCAGCTCTGCCTGCACAAAAAGCTAAAAAAAGCAGGTTGCATGATGGACAGGTATCTGTAACAGCCCTTTGTCATTGGGAACATCTCAGCAGTGGATTAAATGTATTTATTTTGGTAGATCCAGATTTGTTTTATTTATAGAATAATACATGAATATGAAAGTAGGCGAGAATTAAAAGAAATTTAAATCTGCACATGTTGCAGCCTAATGGCTTGCTGGGGTTGGGGCTCATACAGAATGTTAAGTACATTAATCCTGCATGATATTAACAAACCTAGCAGTGGTGATATTGTTGAAAACTGTAACGACGACATCATTTGTGATAAATCGTCTTTGATCCTGGGCAACTGTTCATTTGGCGTATATGAAAAACTAGCATCATCCATTGCTGTGAGAATCTGTTCATCCGTCATCTTTAACCGTAGTGTCATGAGCCAGACTCGACCAATTAATTTCTTCTCACAATATTTGTGTCAAAAGTTTGAAAATGTGCAAATAAACCATTATAGAATTTAACTTTTTAGCAAACTACATTTAACCTGTGCAGCTTTATACAAAAAAATCAGCAAAACTAAAGTATTAAGAGGCAGCAAATATTTGAATTGATGCAAAACGAGACTTGTATAGTTTAATTTTGGGGGTTTCGAGTTTATCCTAACATCATGTGAGGGGCGTTAAGGCAGTGTGTCACTTAAAGCTCAGTTACCCCACAGGCTTTAGTCACAGCTGACTCTGCTGCAAAAGTGTTACATTTAACCTTTTTTTTTTTTTACTCTGCCTGACTCAGAATCGCGGCTCAAAGGAATCTGTTCACCCTTATACATTTTTTGCTGAGCTTGTCAAAGCTCCGAACTACAAAGCCAGCTGACGCGGGGAGGGGAAGTGGGGCCTGCATACCCCAAAATTGAATCACCATCTGATTAAGTCTATTCATATAAAGTTAACTGGAAGTGTCTTTGTTCGGTGACCTCCCCCCTCGCTCCTGACCCCGACTGAGGCTGCTCAGAAAGAAGGCTGAGAGGAAATGCAAGAAGTGGCTGCTTGTTTCTGTGTCACGCTGTGAAGATGTTGAAACAGAAGTGTCACAAGGCCTTTTTGCTTGCCTTTGAATGTTCCTATGTGTCTGTATGACTGACAGTAACTCACATGCTTTGCATGGGCATGAAAGAATGGTGGCAGATCCTTTTGACTGAGTGAGTCATGTTTTTCTTTCTCTTTTTTTTCCTGTAAAAGCCTGAACTCCCCCGCATATCGATTTTTGTACGGCACTGCACCCCAATTATCCAGTGAGCTTGATGAGTTTGAAGACTCCAACGCCTTGACAAAAAAAGATGGAGATGTAGACAGAATAAAGAAACCAAGCGACAGCAACAAAATTAAAATATATATAGTTTAGAAAGTAAACCAAATGACAGCGAGTCGAGGGCTCGGAAAGAACGAGACGGGAATCTCTCTAATTGGAGAGGATTGACAGCGAGACGCATGGCTCCCTCCAGACCATTAGAGAGGTCCGGGCGGAGAGAGAGTTTGTTCCCAGGAGGAGAGGGCTTGTCTTATGCTCAGCCATGAGGAAGAATCTGGCAGGGAGGCTGATGAGTGGAGAGAAGCCAGGGGAGAAGATGGGCCCCATTGTCCTGTTACGCTGATGAGGAAGAAGGGATGGAAGGGGGACACTCCTCACAAGGGAGGGGGAGAAGAAGAAAAAAGAAGACAACAAATCGAGGAGCTGGGGATGAAAGTGGGAGCGCCACGCAAGACAGGCAGGATGAGACAGAGGGGAACTGGAGAAGGGGAAGGAAGACGTTCTAAAGTTGTAAGAGGAAAACGACTCAGGAAGTGAAAGAGAAAGAAGGGAAGAGAAAAAGTGAGGAGAATGGAAACGGGGTGGGAGGGAAGGCTATGTTGGGAGGACTGGATAAGGGGGGGGAGGAAGAAAACAGGAAGAGAGTTATAATGCCGCTGTCGTCTCTGCTTCCTGTGTCCCTCGAGTGAGCTCCACTGATTGGCTGGTTTTGGGGCTGGGGGGAAGTTTATATCATGGCTCATTCTTCTGGAAAGAGACAGTTGTGTGTTTGAGGATCCTGCCTTGATAAGGGAAGGTTGGGTGCTGAGGAGATTTGAATGCACAGGTTGCTACGTGTTGCTCTTAAAAATTTCAAGGAACCAAAACTGTTGGTGAAAATTACAGTAAGGGCTGTAAATAAAAGTTATTCCAGTAATCGATTATTCTGTTGATTTATTCTGATGATTAAATGGATAAAAAAGTTGCTACATTCTGCAGATTTTTCATTTAACCACTTAACCCTTTGTTCTACTGTAAGACAAATACATTAGAGATGTGAACAAATTATTCAATTCCTTTATTTGAATTAGAGAATAAAAGTGTCATAGCATTCCTTTAGTGAATGCTATGACACTTCAGGAGTTTTGGAAAAAACATGTTTACAGACAAAAGTGTTACTATCTTCAATGCAAAATGTATATAGTTTTTGTACAGTTTTGGCTTAATTATTGGCCCAAATATGTTGAGTCTGTATTAATTGATTATTAAACTATTTGACAACATTTCAATAATCAATTCATCATGATTAATCTTTTATCCCTAATCACATTTATTTCTATTTTTTAAAAATGTGTTGTTTTGAGTACTTTCTTCTTCTGTTACTTACTTGAAGACTTTTGAGCCATTAAAACCATACATGTTCTCTGCCATACAAATTTTATTTTATTTTCTACTTATGGTTGCACCTTTGCATGCCTACTATTGGGTTTTTTTTAGCAAATGACCTCATCTGAGCAAACAATATTTCCTGTTCTTACCAGGCTTGCATGCAATTTGCATCTTTCCCAAATGTATCAAAGAAACAGGACTCCAATGACATCAAGACTTTGCTCCTTATTTTTCTACAGCCTTAAAGCACCATTTTTGTCAATTGTCGCATCATATTAGTGTGGAATATGTATAGTTTAAACTATAGTGGCACTACAGCATAAGCCCCCATCGTTTTCCTTGTTGCCACTCTTGGGGTAAAACCAATCAGTGGCAAAGGATTTGATTGCTACTTTCCTGGCTGCTTTGCAAACACCAGCCAAAGTATTTCAGCTTCTAAGCTAAATTTTCTTTCGAATATTATATGCTCCATGCTCTAGTTATGTTCCACAGAAAAATGAGCAAAAACTAAAGCACAAACATCCAAGGATCCACACATAAGCAGGCGCAAATGCCAAATATAGTTTTAAAATCAAATGTACGAAGTATTATATTAAAAAAAATAATTGGACATAAATAGCCTTAAAATAACATTGTCCCAAATCACTGCAAGGTGTTTCCATTTAGCCAGTAATATCATTGCTGCACAGCCAACCCATGCAGGAAATTAGAAAAGTAACAGCTAAAGCTCCAGAGAACCACTGCTTTAAAAGTTATGGGATCATTTTATCCATTTATCAGGATGTGAGTCACGGGAATCACAAGCCAAGATAATAAATATTTCCTTGACACCATTTGTTTTTTGATTTTCAGTGAGTCCGTCTCATCGTTCGCCGTCTTGTTTTTCTAGGTTGGTGACAAGGTGATGGTGCTGAACCGCTTTGGGCTGTGGCAGGAGGTTGCCGTGGTTCCAGCCAGCCACACCTTCCTCATCCCAGATGGGATGAGTTTCGAGGAGGCAGCTGCCCTCCCAGTCAACTACATCACTGCCTACCTGATGCTGTTCGACTTTGGCAACCTGCGGCCCAACCAGAGCGTCCTGGTCCATGCTGCTGCAGGTACTGCACCGCCTCACACGTTTCTAGCAGAGTCAAGTGAGGATTAACTAAAAATGTATGAATTCAGTGAAATGGAAATGGAAACACTGAAAGTTAAATGTTTTGTTGTTTTTGCTCTGCTGAGCATGTGCATTTAAATTGTTTTCATTATAATTTACAAAATGTCTCTGATCCTTTTACCTTCTAAAGGTTTGGTGTAAAAATATGAATAAATAACACAAAAACTACATAAAGATATAAAGTCAGCACTAACATACAAAGTGCACAATCTTAAAAGCTCATTTCCCATTTTGGAGCCTCTAAATGGCCTAAAATAGTCCGTGTAGGAATGTTAAGTCATACCATGAAAAACATAGGTTTTAAATAAAAAAAATACTAATCTCTCATAATTGCATTAAGCTTAAAACCCTTAATGCAATAAGGCCACTTTCACATCCTGCATCTGTTTTTGCAATGATCTCAAAGCTGTTGGAAAAGGTCACACTGTTCACTGGTGTTAGATGTAGTTCAGTGTTTTCCTCCCAGCATGACGGCACTAATGCAAGCACACCTGTCACCTGTGCTTTCAGGTCAAAGTTCAGAATGGTTGAGTTGATGGAAGAAACATGGGGGACGGAGAGAGAGCAGGCACCTGTTTGGGGGCGTGATGATTGTGTGTGTGTGTATCTACATCATCAGACCAGCTGGAATGAGGAGGTTATTAGTTAAAGGATGTTGTTCCTGTTTTCTAAATTATCACTTTGCCTCTCATTCCCACTTTTTATGTGCAGGAGGATCTAGGAATGGAGCGTTTAGATTTGGGACAGCATGTGTGGGTGCAAATGTCTCAAAGCACATAATAAAATTTGGCCTTTTTCTCGATGGGAAACAAAAAAAAATGATAAAGATCCTTGGGAGCCTGCCAGTGCAGGTGCGCATGTCCCTTTACGTTGACAGGAATTCATTTGTAAGTGTTAGCATTCTGCAATTTACATCAACAGCTAGCAGCGTTGTAGCTGTGGGACCGGCGGTTTTACGAATCCCAAATGTTTGCGTTTATCATATCACATCCAGTTGATGTCATTCACCCCTGTGAGAACACATGCTGCAGCGTTCTGTGTAGAATACGCTCCCTATAGGAGGAACACTCTGGAAATGTGGTTGAATTCTCATCTCCCTGCTGGCTTAGGCAGAGGATCACCTCTTGTTTCTCAGGGAAGGCTGCCAGTCTTTGCTCTCCAGCTGTCCGGACGGACATTAGCGTTGCAAAAACACATGCGTAGATTGTTTGCACGTCCATATTCCAAGGTTTTTTCATACCTTGTGTGGGAAAGAACCCCACCCTCCCAGCTCCCGTCTAAACATCAGCTCCCAGCATCTTAGGGTTCACATGGAGCTGGATGCTGAGCGTCTGTGTGCAGAGAAGATGTTCCACCCAGGATTCTGTCAAAAATGGTTCCTGATGTTCACTGATTAGACAGATCAAAGGTATCTGCTGTGACAGGGCCAGAGATTGAAGGAGGCTGGGAGGCAGTAGGCCTGTCTGTGCTGAGCTTTCATGTGATGATATAAAAGAAATGGCAGGCAGGCTTCGCTATATTTCTGAACCAGGTCTTTCAAACCAAAAGAAGTCGCATTTTTTGACGTATTTCAATTTAACTGGACCCCCGATATGGCAGTTATTTTCATGAATCATATAAAGAAACGGTTATCTGTATTTTATATCTATGTTGCAGTCAGAAAAAACTTCAGCACATGGGAATCTTACAACTAAAAGTACAGAATCAGTAGTAGAGTGTTAAATCTCTTATTGCAAATTATCAAAACTAATATGAGATTATTAAAATTTACTCACCTGAGTCTAAATTCCAATAAACCAAAGTGTGACATCTGTTTTTAATAAAAACTTTTAAAAAGTAAGCCACTGGTTTCAAAGGAAAAAAAGCTCTACACTGAAGAAAAAGAACAATCGGTCACAAGGAATTACATTTAAAGTTAGCTTAGTAAGTTTCAAGTAAAAAAAACTTAAAGGTAAGTTTGGCAAACTTCATTCAGTTACTAAAAACATTTTTTAAAGATGCTTTTCTTCAACTCTTGTGGCACCAACCACACATATGGCAGCATTAGGAGTATAAACCTCAAAATATAATACAAGGTTTTTATTTTACTCCTATGTTATGTTTTGTAAGGCATCCTCAGGACATCAATAGTTGGGATTTTGACACTGCATTTCAACAGTTATAGTCCTGCAGCAGAGTGAGGGGAGCTGAGAACATCTTTAGAGTCTCTACGCTCTTTTCAGAATCTGAATTTGGTTCCGAATGTTGTCAGACGCTCTTCACACCCTCTCTGTGGACGTTTTGAACTGTTGCCATCAGGCTAAAACAGAACCATTAGATGTCTACACAGCTTTCAGTCAGAATCTGTTGAAGAATCTGAGCTGTTTTCCTTGTTTCACCTGATTCATCAGGTTTATCTCCTTGTGTTTTATCCAGCTAAACATTTTTCACTCTAAGACAGATCCCAGAAAACTACTGTCTCATATTGTGCTAGTCTCTATTTTATAAAATGATAAATACATCTACATAAGTTTCAGTGTAAGTCGTCGTTTAATCTGGTCCTGTAGTGAAATAAATTAGTTTTAGCCTGTAAAAGAATAATTGCATTTTTCGGACAAACCCAACCTCTCTCGGTAATTTGCGGTCTTGTTTATTTTTCAGCCTAATGGGGCTTTCCTCACACGCTCATATAAAGCTTCTGGTGGCGTAACCTTTCCTAATAATGGTGCTCTTATTCCCTGCACCTACTTTGAAGTTGCATAAGAATATTTATTTGACATTTATCTGACTTAAGTATCACATGATGATGATGTGGAACACCACCGCTATTTCCCCAATTCCACACATTCCTCTTTTATTTTTGTTTTTTTATTTTCTCTTTTATCATTCCAAGAAGAAGTTTGCTTCTTTCTCTTCATGCATTCGTATTTTGTAATTTCCAGAAACAATAATTACAGATAATCAGGGCATGAAAAGTTCCAACCTGGCCACAAACTCGGCACACACCCAGTCTGACGGAGCGCGGCGCTACCTGCTGCCTCTCTGGGGTTTATGGTTTCATCACATCGTGATGCCGCCGTTTCAAGACTTCCTGAGTTTTACGTCCAGCTAAAGAGAAGCAGATTGATGCGTCTGTCGTTCCCGAACACATCTTGCTCTCCGGCTGAATAAAGATAAAATGTCGAGCTCACGGATGAGATCAGCTTGTGAACGATTTGCACAGATGAGGAGTAACGGTAGTGCCGAAGAGAGGCAGGCAGTGATTTGTTTTTTGTTTTTTTTTTCACCCGCAGTCACAGGGTGCGGTGGTAATCATCGTGATTTAATGCAGTGTGATCTTTCATTGAAGGCCTTGATCAACAGCTTCTTATCGCTGCAGCCACGTACTCCCAACTCGCTGCTTTCTAGTAAGCGCTCGAGGCGGGTTGGGGGTACAGAGGGGGCTGTTCATCCTGTCTCTGTTTCATGACTGACCTGATTGTTCTAGAAACAAATTAATCTACTGATGTGATCGCTTTGGGGAAATAATCCGGCTTCTTTCAATCCCCAAAGCCCCTCAAGCTTTCAGTTAAGGAGATGATTTATTGTAAACAGAGTAGAAAAATGTAAGCTGTGTCTCAAAACATGTGTTTTGACAATTAGCGCCGATAATTTATGAATTTTAGAGGTTGCACATGCAACCTCTAAAATTTTATATTTAAAAAAAAATATTTTTTTTAAATATATTAAAAACCTTTAATTTGAAATCTTGTAAAGATAATTATAACTTTTATTTTTGATAGAGATAAAGGATTTTTTTTAGAGTCTTAAGCTGCAACTATTTACTGTTCTGAAAACATATAGACCAATACAAGGTTTTATATTGGTCCATACTTATATGTACTGATATAAAATTGGTAGATTTTACTCTTGAATAAGAACTACCATTTTTATAATGTCATTATATTCACATAAATATTTTAATTCAAAACCAGGACAGCATCAATTCTTCCTAATGCTGCAGTACTGAAACATATTTGTTATTACAGTTAAATAATATTAACATATCTTTAGTGTTTTGATCTTAACATTCAAACTAAAGAGACAATACAGAATAAAAATAAGCGTGAAACCCAGCACAGGTTTGTAAGTAAATGTGATAATTGTACAAAATATTACTTTTTCACTTTCCTGGTCGTTACAGATTAACACTCTGAGTATAACAACCTGTTTTAGCTGATCAAATAGCCTGACCTAACAGAATGGCCAACATTTGTAAATGTGCAAAAGAACAACAACTTGTTCTTTTGCACAACTTGTTCTTTTGCACAAACCAACCCAGCACAAGGTGCTGGGTTGGTTTGAATCATATCTTTATGTCATACATACAAATTTCACTCAACAAAAAGCCATTAGTATTTACTCAGCTTATCATTTCTCTTTAATTTGTTCAACAATCTCAGACCATTAAAGGTGACAAAATATCAATACTGTTTCTTGACATTGCAATTTGCTTCCTTTGAAAGACGGAACTGAGAATTTTCCTCCAATTACCTCAAACGATGACAGACACTTCCAATGGTCATTGTACTACAGCTGGAGAGTCATGGAACTTGTGGGTTGCATTTCATTGATGAGTCTTTTTTGCATCTCCGCCCTGCTGAACCCTGTAGTGGAAACCTTTACAAGAAGGATGATGCGTCACACTTCAGTTGCTTTTAGCCTCTCCATTGTTCTATGTTTGCAGGTAATGTCACCTCAACATAAACTGCATCCCTTCCTGAAAAGCATGGCGACCTTTCCCGATCAGGTGACCAGTTGGGAATGTCTGACTGGTGTTCTGTGTGTCTGTGGTGAATAATCCTCAGCTGCCTCTCTCGTGGCTCCGTTCCTATCTTTTCTCTCCAAACAATAGCTTCTTGTATTTCCTCCCATCGTGCCTCTCCTCTCCACCGCACCGCACATCTGCATCCTCCGCTGCCTGCCTCCACACCCCTCCAGCCCTCCGAAACCTCGTCTCCCTCCTCGTGACCCTGGACCATATCCGTGCCGCGGACCCTCGTCATCTGGGAACGTGTTCACGTTTTCCCTTTTGTTTTCCCCCCGGGGGGCTTTTGGGCGGAGGGGGAAGCTGGACGACATTTGGATGCATCTCGTGGGTCTTCCACTGTACGCGGCCAACTGTTTTTCCTCTGACCTCTCCCTGAACTAGTCCTGATGTTTATTAGGCCCGGCCCGCCAACCAAGCCACCACACCCACACTACACATTCCTGCATGCATATGGGGACCCACTGCTTACAAAGATGACGTCCGATTCTGCTTAATTTATGAGCTCTGGAGTAAATGCAGCCCAACATGAAGCGCCGTTGTGCTGCAGATGGGGAATGCATAATTTGATTAGGAGTGAACGTCCTCTTAATATTTTGGCTTCCGAAATTGCCAGAGTTATGTAATGTGCTTTGGCTCGCTAAATATTGCTATCTGTAAAATCCACCAACATATCCGTACACTTGACATTCATGAGTTCCACTAACCAGCTGCTTCTGGTTGAAATCTTCAGGTTTTGGATGGAGTTACTGGGTTATGCTGAGGATTAGCTTCCAGGTTTTAAATCAAGAGGCTTCCAGCTACTGCGTGTGGTCAGAACTAAAGGACTTAAGTCCTTGCTAATATTAATCTGCAGAGCTAATGTAAAGTAATTTTTGTAAAGTAATTTTTATTCTTACCATTTTTTTTTGTTGTTTTGAATCTTTAAAGTTGTAAACTTTTTACAAGAACACGGTCTTTTCATTTTTGGCTTATTTGCTTGAAAGCCTCAAGCCTGAGCTCTAAGTACTCATTTCATGTGATAAAGAAAAAAACAACAATCATTACAATTAAAATAGATATAATTAGGGCTTGAAAATAACATTTCTAAATTACATTTAAATTTAGATTTAAATTCTCGATTTTAATCCATTTTTCTCCTCACTTTTTTCCTTAAAAAAGAGAAAATATAAAAAAAAAAATCTGAATTTTCTGTTTTTCTGGAGGATAAAGATCATATGACCTAGAATCACATTTATTTCACTCACACTCAGTGAGCTTGACAAAAACCCAACCTTGGCTTGTCATTCCATAGCATAAAAGAAGGGAAAAATATAAATCTCCAAAAGGAGCTTGAAGTCAAAGTCCCCATAGCAACAGTAGGCAGATAAATACCAGCTACATGCTTACTAGAGTTTTCAATATGCTATTAGGACTTTAACTGGAACCGTTGGCTCTTTGCCCTTGAGAGTAAAAATGAACATTTTTAGGAACCAAAGGTGAGTTTGTGTCAAAGTACCTCCTGTATGTTAAGTATGGTAGTGGATCTGTGATTCTGTGGGATTCTCTCTCTCTCAGCTGAACTTTGTTAGTGAATTACAAAATGACAACATGAACTCTTTAAAGTATCTGGACATTAACATTTCTAAACTGCAGACTTTGACAGTGAGCTGAACTAGAGTAAGAAAGTGTAAAGGAAATAAATCAAGGCTAAGTAAATCTTTCAAATGGACTCAAAGGTTGGATTTCTCTTAACATTTCCAGTGGGAGATTATTCTTCTGATACAAAATATTTTTGTGCATCTTTTGAGGTACTAGTAAATGTTTTCAGCACCGTACCTGCTGCGAGTTTGCTTCAACCGCATCCATCATACCGCCATGTACGTCAAATTAAAGTAAAGTGGGTATGACAGGTGGCTGGATGTCTTGGTTCTGCTAAATGAGGATTGCAGCCTGGTGTGGATATTCATGGCTGCTGTCAGCCCTGCAGGCAGAGCCTCAGGCGTCTCTGTCTTCTGTACGTGGCTGACTGCAGATGTGTTGGTGGGGGAAAATGACAAGTCAAAGATGTTTTTAGGGCTGAATGGTTCAAAGTTCTGTTTCGTTTCCTGTTGGGCACCAAATAAAACAATTGATTTGTTGTTTTTCCTCCCTGGAGTCTTTGATATGCTATTATTCTCATTTATTATTCAGTCTCATGTTGCTTGAGCATCAGCTCATTTGTACTTGCGACTCTAGGGATGAAGTTTTTCTCTTAGCCTCTGACAAAAGTGTCTGAGAACGATTTCCTTACCCCAGTTTAGCGAATGTTAATCCACTCTGACCACTGAGCGGGAGTCTGGGCTGTGTGGTTGAACCGTCTCCGCGTTCCCTGGGCCTGCCATCGCCGGCGGCAGATCAGCTGCGCTGATAGTGGAAGGAAACCAGGGCAACCTCCAACCCAGCCCTCCAATCACATTTCTCCTTTGCGCTTTCAGTGCCGCAGTTTCTGACAATTGACCCCGTCTACCCCCACCACCCTACCCGCCGCCACATAATCACAGGTGGATGCGAAAGCCTTTGTTAGGACACCTGCTTGTGTGCAACAGCTTTTGCAACCGTGAAGACGGGGAAGGAGTTTGTGCATGTTTCTGTCTGCATGCAGGTCTGTGATATTAGTTTTCTGCAGCTCGTGGTTTTATTTGTCATATGATATGAGAATGCTAATGGAGGAAATTACACGGGCCTCCTTCACTCACCCAGTCACTAAAAATGAACTTCCTCTATGAAAATCACCTTCAGAGAGAGAGAGAGAGAGAGAGAGAGAGAGAGAACTGAACTGAACTGCATTTCAAGCCCACACTCCTGCACACATCCAAGAAAAACAACAGTGTTACATAATGCAGCGTAATGCCTAAAAAGTACACGTTCACAAACACCCAACTGTAGCTCCTCTCATTATGCTAGCACTAGTATCTGAACAGCGTTCAATCTTTTCTATCTGCAATGAAGCCGTCATTTATTTGCTTGTCCGTGTTGTAATGTTGCCACTGGGAGTTTGGCTAAAAAGAGATGCTCTGCTCCATGTTTTTATTTCATTCTTTCTGCAAGCCACCACCACAACCTAATGATAGGTTAGAAAAGATACAAGTCTGGGAGGAAATGTGCAAATGCGTTGAAAAAAATAAAGAAGAAAAGCGGAGCGCTGCGATGAGGAGACGGCCATCTTCTGGTGCTGACGGTAACAATATGACAACCCCTGAGATCACACCACTGTGATCATCACATTTATTCAGGAGTTAAACTCAAGAATATCATTTTCCTTGTTTGAGTGACAGATTTTAGCACATTCTGTCCATTCCACCCTCCCTCTTTCTGATGAACCACGGGGCGTGGAGCAATAATGGCGGCCTCAGTCTCAATCTGGATTCCTTCTGTGTGTTTTTTGGGGAAAATTCCAATTCACTCCTAACAGCCATGTTGTGGAGCACAATTTGTGCCAAAATACAAGAACGTAAGGATTGTGGGGGAAGACAAAACCCCCTCTGTGCTCCGTTTAGGTGGAGGATGTTTGGGTCATCCTTGTCTCTGAGCATAAACACTTAAATCGAATCTTGAGGAGAACAACTGCAAATAGCAGCAAGTATTGGTTTGGGTTGCCTTTTCTTCTTCGCTGCTAGTTTTAAGCCGTAACGTCTGAAGAGAGATGGTTCGACTCCGAGGACATGCTGGGAAAAATGTAAATCGGGGGCGAAAACAAGTAAATGCAGAAACCGAAGACTAATATTTTAATCCTTGCATATTTGTGAAGATTAGCAGATACCAGCAGCTAACTGGGAAGGAAGCTTATCTTGCCTTTGCGATGTGTGTATGTATGGATGTGCGTGTCTGATTGGTGGTGAGGGGACTGAGGGGTTCTTGGCACAGTTCTGCAGTCTTGTGATTGGACACATGGGAGTTTGTTCCCATGGGATTCAGAAACGGGTACAGTCTGCCTGAAAACGGTCTCAAAATAATGTACAGTTCCTCATACAGCTTATTCACATCACATTAGAACAACAGGCCTTAAGGTGTGTGTGGGGAGATTTTATGGACAAAACTTTGTGCGTATTTCAGAAGTGGAAGGATAATTATGTGTTTTTGGAAAGTGTAGCAGAGGTTTATTCAACAACATCGATTTTACACTGTCATCATGAATACCAAGAAACACAGCAGATAGGTTAGGGCCTGTGGAAATGTTTGAATATTCAAAGCTTTGAACACATCACAGAGCACCTGTCAATCTGGTATTTGAACATGCAAACCACTATATAAACCTACCAAAACATGACCATCCAATTAAACTGAGAGGCTGAATAAATGGAGCATTAATCAGAGTAGTAGAGGTTTGTTAAGAGGACAATTGTCATCTACTCCACAGATTTCTCTTTCATGACAGAGGGGCAAAAAGGAGCCAATTGTAAATCAATGAGGTTTGCTTAGAGTTGTTGTTGTTGAGATTAAGAATTAACTTTTTTACCTCTACTCAAAATGCCATGTATGGAGAAAAACTAGATCTGCATCTCGCCTTAAATGCAGCGTCATGGTCGCATCATAACTTGGCTGTTTTTTCTTCAGTAGCTTTTTGGTCATTTTTGCTGGGAAGATGGAAGGACCTGGAGCTAAAATCAGAGTAATGCTGGGAAAAATAACTATTGGTGTGAAAAGATCTGAGACAGAAGAAGAGGTTCACTTTACAGGAGAAAATTCAGCCAGATATGCAACACCAGTGAATCTTCCATGTTTGCTTGTGTCTCTGCTCCACCACATCATATTCAAATTATTTCATTACTTCCTGTTAATCACCCATTTTTAACTTTTGGAGAATATGTTTAGGATTTAGAACCACTGGTTTCTATCAGATCATTGACTTGTGTTGTAACGGTCCAGTCAAAGTCCAGACCTAAATACGTTAAATTGCTCTTCACTGATACTTTCCCTTCAATTTGACTGAGCAGAATAGTCAAAAACTTCAGTTTCTCAATGTAAGAAAAGATTGCTGTATAAAATATTGACCCCTAGGTGTTGAATCAAACACATGCTTTAAGTTTCACATTTTCATTCATGATCAGATTTCTATATAATTACCTTGGACTTCACAATAATGTGCTGCTTTGTATTTGTCACACAGAAATTCAATAAAATGCATGTGATTCTTTTGAAAGGCACTGCAGCAAATTCTCCATTTTTTTGTACAAAAGAAAAATGATTTCTGCTTTTATATTTGATACGTTTCTCTACACAGCTGCAAAGAATGGAAATCACAAAATTTATGACAGTTACTATAGTTAAATATTTAAATGTGAGCATATAAGATTCTGTTGGACACCTTATACCTGTCTAGGAGACACGTTACTGACTGACAGCTTTCTCTGTCTTCTCCTTGAAATTACACAAAGATCTCCTCTTGTTTATTTGTGTTTCATAATCATTAGAAATAGAGAAGTCGCCTTTTGAGGCGACTTCTCAAGACAAATGCTCAGCTGTAGCCGTCAAAAACGAACTGCTGACAAACTCGCGATTGTTGCGCCTGTGTGCCCGAAGGAAGAGCAGTCAATGAGACAAAATGGTTCCCTTTGCTCTGTCATTGCTGGCAATTTGGCTGAGGTTACCTTGGCAACACAAACTCGGTTTTCTCACTGAGAGCGAGGAGAGACGGTTGCTGTTACAACGCGGCCGCGACAGCGCTCGCATCCAAGAGCAACAGCCTTGAGTTTTGTTTTCTCTTCAGCTACATTAACACCATCAACAGGCGCGATTATAGTGATGCAGCAGCCGGCCTGTTCATCTCACGGGGAACCAGTTGATGACCCGCACTGCCAGAGAACGGCTTTATCTCGAACATGCATCCAAATGATATCGGTGAATCTCAGTACGTTCATTTCTTCTGAAGACGCCGCTGTTTGCCTTTGTGTTTTTATGCAGCCATGCTGCCACAGAGAAGAAGCTGCCTGGGTTTGGTTGAGGAAGTTGTGCTATCAGACAGGCTCACTGGCTCAGAAACATTTATGTTCAGATGAAGGGACAAGAGGTGCACCGGCATCATCCAGTGCACAACGTTCTCTCCTGAAAGCTGACATGCATGCCTAAAAATCAGCGCAATATTCTTTGCTCAGAACTCACACACTCAAAGTGGAAATATTTTCTTCAGATTTCTCACCACATTTAATTTTCCATCTAGTCCCAGTAAAAGTAAATGTTATTGAATGCAGCTGTTGCTCTGTGCTCCTTTATTCTCTCTGGTATCAGATAAGATGTGCTCTTTCCTGGTCAGGCCTGACTGACCTTTATGGATGCCTTGCAGCCTCGGCCCCTCCAGTCAGCTTTCATTTCAAACAAGCCACTTGCTTATTGGTAACCTATTACTCCTCGCAACGGTTCCTTCTGCAAACACCGGCTACGGCATTCAAACACGGCAAAGAAAAATGCAAATAGTCCAAACCTCTACTTGTATTTAAAGTCTTGGACAGGGTGGAAGATTTTTTTTTTGTTTGTTTGTACAGCTACTTTTGTGTTTTTCTGGTACTTTAGTTTGTCTTGAGAATGCAAACTGCAAAATTGGATTTACCACACGGTGACAAAAGCTACTTTCTCCTAAGTTGGATGTATTTGTCTTTTGTGTGGGTGTTTACTTTCCCCGGGCCAGCTGAGTTAATGTAATTGTGTTTAATATGCCTCATACATACCCCTGGGTGAAAACACATCCACTGTGTTATTGACTTGGTTGTTTGTCACAATGAATAATGCAAATCAAATTTACCTGGCCCTGAAAATATGCGTCAAATGGGAATTCTGGTCGAGATCCATTTTGTGGAGGATTTTGCTCAAAATAGTTTGAGATACAAAGGTTCATACCTTAATCAAGTTTGTCTTAATCTTCTACATTGTTGTAAAATTAATTTATCTTGAAGCATGAATTTTATTGATTCAATAATTGCACTTATATAGAAGATGAGACATCTTTTTCTTAGGAATCATTGTTAATGGAACAATCCCAATTGAAAATATCTTACGCTTACGTTAGATGCAATCTTACTAATTTCAATCGGTTAATATTACATCTCTTCTGATGAACTAAAATCAAAGAAAATAAGATGGTTAAACTTCTATTCTACAATTCGTCCATTTCCAGCTTTCAGGTACTTTATTGAGGAAGAATAAATCAAGACAAAAAGAAAGTGGACTTAAAACCTAAAATCAGAAAGACAAAATAATGTTTTGGAGCTACTGTCTTAATCTGCCAGGCTTCAGTTTAAAACTGCCAGGAACAGGAGAGTGAAAGCTGCTTTACGTTTGGCTGGAGGTGTGTGTTGAGTTGTTCATCTCTCTTTCCAGAAGCGTCTTGGTTTCCTTATATGCACGTTTTCTCAGCCATGAATGAAATCGCTTGGAAACAAACAGCTGTGTTACCAGTTCAAGGTTGAACAAAACAGCAGAATGTGTTTCTTCATCCTTGGATTTTGGCCTCCTAACTTTCTAACTGGAACTGGGTGACATATTTTGCAAAACTGAAGATTTAAAGACTTGCCTGAGTTGTGTAGAACTCATACAAATGAGAGTGGGGGGGGGGACATTTATCGCAATCAGATTTTGTAACAGTTGATTAGGCCTTGTTAATGGGTCCAGTCTGGGGATGGACACTTTCTTTCTGGTTGGGTCTAGTACCATCGTCAAGGATGCAACTCCTCCTTCAGACTAGCTAGCAGCAATTAGTAGACACTGAGATCTCCTGAGCTCATTATGCGAGCTACTTCTCAGTTCAACACCGGTAAAATGTTGTTAAAGGGTTAATAGAGGGGTGATGATGTGATGACTTCCTAATGGTGGAGTGTCAGAAGGTTTCTTAAAGAGACAGAGGCCCAATTTCAAGGAGATAAATTGTGAAATCATAGTTTTATATTCATACCATTTTTATCAACTTACTTGATTGTATTAAAAAACAATCACCGCTATGTGGTGGGAAAATGAATAATGCTGTTTTCTTCACACACAACAGCCTCTTTATACTGATCGCCCAATTGGATCAGTCCCTAATTGGGGGATCACCATCGGGTTTTGGTGTAGCTTCTGTTACCAGTCGACCGGGGGGAGAAAATATGGTGTTATCAAAATTGTCTGAAAGACAATCGGTGGTTTTCATAAATACAAATGTTTACAACAACAACAACAACAGAAAGAGGAAACCATTTTGAATAAGCCTCTCTGACGACTAAACTCTAAAATCCAGCCGGGCAAGGAGAGTCTGAGGAAACGAAAGTTCAAAACCAACGGATGCGTTTCCCTGCATTAACCGTTGATTTATTTTCCCCTCTCTTCAGGTGGCGTCGGCATCGCAGCCACTCAGCTGTGCAAGACTGTGAAAGATGTGACCGTGTTCGGCACCGCGTCAGCAAGCAAACATGAGGCTATCAGTCAGGGTGGGGTCACGCATGCCATCGACTATCGCACCAAGGACTACGTGGAGGAAGTTCGCAAGATCAGTCCAAAAGGTGAACGAGAGCTCAGCATCTGCCGAGATTAAATGCTCTAAATTTGGATTTTGTTTCCACAGGAGAATGCGATTCAATAAAAAAAAAAACACTTCTGTTGCTAGCATTACGCGTTTTGACATTGGATATTTCAAGATTTTTGTTTCATACACTAGATTTGGTGAGATGATGCATTGCTGTGCCATTTTTTTTTCTCAATTTCTCACAGTTGGCTGTGAGAGTGCCAGCGAATAGGGAGTCAATTTCCCACCAAGCCAAATTTTTGCCTCCAAACACTGACTCTGTCCATCCCAAACATCGTAGCGAGAAAAGTTATATGTAGCTGGAACTTCGTCTAGGAACTTAACCAAAATCTCCTGCCTCTTTTATTAGCTGAACGAAACAAAGTCATGCTGCTCCTGTTTCAAATATAATATAGTTTTCCAGAAAGCTCGTCTCATTGGCACCTCTCCCCAACCTGTCTCCGTTCATTTTTGAGTCAGGCAGACATCGGAGACAGATAGGTTGAAAGCAGGAGCTGACACTTTACACAGAATGTATCTAATTAGAAGCCCGAATCAATGTGCTCACCACCAATCCTTCTATCTTTGACTCTCTGTCAATTCATGTGTGCTCTGGTCAAGGCAGAGTCATGCTGCGAGGCCCTGCAATCAATAGGACCGGGGTTTAGCGGAGCAAGGAGGGGTAGCCCAATTTAAGGAGTTCCCTGTGGCACAAAGGAACATCATTAAGGCAGAACCTACATGGTTGGACATCAATAAGCCACAGAGAAACCTCCATTGTCTGGTTTTACCATCTGTGCAGATTGTTATGCTGAAATGATAGCAACAGGGAGACAATCTCATCCCTCTTGTCAGACAAGAGACACGAATGGAAAAAAGCAGTCGTAAAGGAAGGTTCTGCTGCGTTCCTCCTGTCCTCCTTTATGGGTTTGAGTAAACATGGAGCAGCTTGGCTACACTCGCTACTCCTATTGAACTTTGGCATGCGGAGGGGCAGCCCGCCAGAGGAGACCTGGCGGGCTGCGCTTGCTGAATTCACACCATAGATAACTTCCACCGCTTGCCTCCTGTGCCTCAGGGCTGGACGTCATCCTCGACCCACTCGGAGGATCAGACACCCACAAGGCCTACAATCTGCTGAAGCCTATGGGAAAGCTCATCACCTACGGTAAGTGGAAATAATAAATCCAGCAGCAAGAAAGCCGATGTTGCAAAAATGCGACATAGCCTGGTGTAAAATGTTGCTGTTCATATTTTGCAGGTGCCAAATCTCAAACATCAAAGTTATTAACCAGACTTTTCTATATAATCAATCAAACTTTTTTTTTGCATTTTTCTTGCCATTTTTCCCCCTCTTTGCTTCAAAGTTTTTAATCATATAACTCATTCAAATGTGTTAACTTATATTTGGAGTCGCTGCAGCACAGTGTCTTAGCCTCATATCAGGATTCTGCATGGATTTCTGAAAATATTGGCAACAATCAAATATATGACAGATGGAGGGCCAGATTTTATTCTCAAAGGTCAGTCCCCCCAAACCCCAGTATATACAATTTTGTGAAAAAGTTTGCAGATTTATTCTGTTGAGGGGTGAAGGTTGAAAATGTAAATGCCTCATAAACCTAACAACTCTTTTTTTTTTCGCTTAACTGTTTTAAATTTACCCACCTTGGACAGATTTCAAGCTCAGATGCCAGGCAGAAGGTCACACCAAAGTGTCTCCAAACAGTTTTAACATGAGACTTTTACTTGACAGCTCCAGAGCTTTCAGTTTGGTCTGTTTTCTGGGTTTGTTTGTTGGGTGTCCTGCTGCGTCATCCAACTGTTTTTATGCTTAAGGGCACAAACCCTTCCAATTTGGAACCTCTTAATGGCCAGGAGATAATTGTTGCAGTTTGTTGTTTCAACAGTGACTCGCAATGGCTTCATTTATGTTTTTGGTTCTTGTAGATAAAGCTACGGCTTCCAAGACATTAAGGTTGCAACTTGAATGCTAAAATCTGTCAAGCGTCACTCATTCGCCACTGTTTTTCTTGTGCCTCTTGTGATGTCATCACAAAAAGAGCATCCATTTTATTTTTATTTTGCTAAAAGTCTTTGAATATTGAAACATGCAGCAGTAGAAATCTATACTTCATTACCTGTTATTTTGCTTTTATTCTCAATGTACATGTGTTAATAAAAAAAAGATGCATCTCTACATGTATCTTTAAATCTACCGAGGTAGTTTTTTTTCTTTGTTTCAAACTAATCTGCCTCTTAAATTTTGGATTTAATAAAAAATCTGACACCTAAAAGTGAAAGCCTGCAGACTTTCTCTAGTCTTTGAGGAGAAGTGTCTGCAAACGGGGCATTTCTTCTTGGAACTCATCAGCTACATATTCACATTATCAAACCAAATTCTTTACATTCTTATCCCTTTGCATTATAGCTGAAATTCATCCTGAAGAATCCACACTATTACATTTTTTGACTTTTATGTAGCAACTGCATAAAGAACAATTAGTTGCTGCTTTTTTTAAAAAACCCGGATTTTTCAGGCTGGCTGTGAATAAATAGAATAGTTGTGGGTTTCACACTTGCCGCAGAGTAAAAGCTGCTTTCTAGTGGGCGGATTGGCCTCTCTGTGGAGGCCCATGTCCTCAGTGAGCTGTGTGTCATCCGTGGGAAGCCCTTTTACGCTCCCTCTGTTGCAATGCAAATCCGAATGCATGCATGGAGTGGGCGGGGTCGGCATCCATGGAGAACAGGGCCTCGCCTTTTTTTGCGTGTTGCTCAGAAAGCCCCTACCCAGCATGGTGCCCTCCAACCTCAGCCATTCAGCCTCTCCGGTCCCTCTGCGTCGGGCCGCTTCTCCTCCAGCTTATCAGAAGTAGGCACGGTGGAACAATGGGGTGTTCTATCTGCACGAAACCTGGAATGTGTGTGAATACGGCGGGCCGGGTCCCTCGGTTCTCTCAGAGCATGCTTTGTCCATACCAGCCTCACCCCCACCCTTTTCCTCCAATCCAAGGAACGCAGAGATTGAGAGTAGAGAGACCGTTAAGTGAACCCGTGAGGAGGGGACTGGAGGAGGATGTGATGGCAGTGCTAAAGAGGGTTTTGAGGGTTGGAGAAAAGGCGTGAGACAGAGGTGAAACAAAGAACAACGGATGGTTCTCATTGCCTAAGTGAGACATGACCTTTCAACACCACCGCTTATGGCAATATTATGTCAAATCGACTTTTTTAAGCTTTACTTGATGTTGTAATGTTATTCCCTCGTCAAAGATATGTCAAAAATAGGATTTCTTATGTTTGAGATGTTTAATTTACCGTGGCAACTATTCAGCTGTGCCAAACGCTTGATGGAACCAAGCCCCGCCTTCAAGGACAAAGCTCCGCCTTACCCTCCACTCAGCTCCTTCAGACTAGTCAGCCTCAGTTAGCAAACACCTGGTAGAACTGCGCAACTTCTGAGCTCATTGTACAAACTACTTCTTAGTGTAAAGCTGGTAAAACCTTTTATAAAAAGGTTAATAGATGAAGGATGTTGTGATGACTTCCTGAAGGAGAAGTGTCAGAGCAAGAGCTTTTTAAATAAATTTAGGCCCAATTTCAAGGAGTTAAATTAAAAAGTGAAATTTCTTTTAAGTCATATTTGATATAAATAAATCTATATCATTTATATAACAACATAGTTACTTGGTGGTGCTTTAAAATTATTCTAGGTGGCTGGAAAACACATAATCCTGCCCCGTTGAACACAATATTACTACCAAATACTAAAACACAACATGTAAAGTTAATGGAGTCGAGTTTTACATTGTGCCTGTTCTTTGATCTCTGTCCCCTTCAGGTGCGGCCAACATGTTGGCGGGTCAGAGGAAGAACCTGATCGCCGTGGCTAAGAACTGGTACCACCAGTTCTCCATCCACACGCTCAGCCTTATTCAAGGCAACAAGTCGGTGTGTGGATTTCACCTGGGCTACCTGGACGGGGAGATGGAGCTCATCACCCAGACCATGAACACCATCCTGGATCTGTACAAGCAGGGCAAAGTCAAACCGCGCATCGACTCCACCTGGCATCTTGAGCAGGTTGTTGATTTTTGCTGCTTGCATCTCGACTTTTCACACCTCTAATACATTGACTCAGAGTTGATGTTTTTAACGGGCAATTCCAAAGACAAATAAAGAAAAATCCAAAACAGTAAAAAAAAAAATTCCCCACAAAAACATGACAATATTCAAGAATTTTAAAGGTGTGGAAATTAGCTGCCAGAAAGGTAAAGTGCTGCAAAGAAGAGTTTTGAGTAAATAGAAAAATCAGCTACAAAGTTGAATTCAAATCAGTTCAATACAATCTATTCATACAGCATTAATTTGCAACAAAAAAAGTTAATGAAATCATACAGCCTGATTCCCTGCTTTCTAATTTGATCCTATTTATCAAACAATGCAGTCCAGTTCAGTTTAATGTTCAAATTGGTTTTAAAAAAAGTTTTCCATCAAAGGAAACCCATCAGATTGCCCCTAGTCGTTTTTATATAGTCAAAGGAGAAAGTGTTGGGCTCAAATTGATCGATTTCAGGTTATTTTCTCATTCAGCCGGTTCTACAATCACATCAGAGAATTCAGCTTGTTTTCCCAGTGAAAACAAGCCTGAAACATCTGCAACCTGCTGGAATCTGACGACTGAGCAGAAGGATGAACGCTGAAAGCCCTCAGTGATTTGTTGATTCTGCAGGTCTGACAGTGAACAGGGAGTGTGGCTTGTGAAATTGATTTATTGTGAGTAATCTCAGTTGTTTCAAGATTTAGCAAGGAGTGCAGGGTGAATTTTCAAGTAAGGTCAAATTGCTTCAGATCATTTTCATACACTTAATTAATAAAATTAGGATTTGACAATCTTTTGTATTCACTCAGGTTTTCTTTGGCCCATAATAAAAGGAAGGAGAAATCTCTAAAGGGCCAGCTACTTTTCTCTCTTTTTTTCAGTGCTGTATATCAAAGTTTTAAGATGTTACAGTTTTACAACTATAAACATTTTCTGCCATACTATTTCTACTACTTAGTTATTTTAATCCCTAAAATAGTGCAATTATAATTTTTATGTTTCAGTACCTCTGAATTTGGAACCTTATGAGTGAGGTTTTCTATTTTTGACAAATAAGAAAAAAACAAATAAGTTTGACTTCAATATTTGCAGATTAAATAATTATGAAAACCACAATATGTCTAAACTAAGAAAACCTTTTTTTTTTACTTTCTCAAGATTATATTAATGCTAATTTAGCTGTCAGTTGACATTTAGCTCACATTAACCTACACAGATTTAGTGTTATAAGAAGCTTCCTACTTGCTATTTTGAAGAAAATGTGATTAAAATTCAACAAAAGAACTATTTTGCTTGGCTAAAACCAGAATTGAGGTCTTTTCCTCATTTCTACATTAGTTTTGGATCTGTGCCCGTTTTTGATTTGCCTAATTTGTGCTCAGAAGTGCATTTCCGTAAAGAGATCTGGATCTGGATGTTAATTTGATTGAATCCATCTCTCCTCTTCTTGCTCCGACTGATCTAATGTGACTTGACTGCAGTCACTTCTGAATTACACTCATTTTTACATTTTGGAAGAAGTGCTCTAAAGTCACATTGATGCCAGGTAGATTTTGCGTCTTTGTGCGCTTGTTGGTAGGATCTGCAGCAGCGGCTGGGCGTGGCCCTCAGGCTCACACTCAGAGACAGAAAGTTGTCCACAAGACACTCAGTGTCTCGTGCAGCGCAAGTCACTGGGGCCGACAGGCTCTGATTGTTGCAGACAAATTAACGGCGCTAACAGATATGAATAGAGAGGGAGAATGGATAAAAAAGGGAGCGTCATAAGGACATCTTCTGTTGTCAAAATCGGAGCTGGTCAGTATTTTGGTTGGCCAGAGAGAAACACCCGCTGTCTTTCTCCGCCATCTGACGCTCTTTCTCTGCCTCTTCATCTGTCTGCTCTTTATATCTGATTCTTCTTTTTTTTGCCATGCTTAGGTTATTGACTCCCTCTCTATCTCTCTCTCTATCTGGCTTTATTCTCTGCTTTCTCCCTGTTCACTGTGTATCTTTTTTTTCCTCTTTCTCTCCTGTTGCTATGGTGACATCCTTTAGTCAGCGTATGCGTCTATCTTAGGGAGGGGCCCTGATGTGTGGAGGAAAAAAAAAAGAAGACATGATGCGGAGATGCAGAGAAGAGATAAAGGTGGATGTCGTGTCTTTTGGTTTAAAGTTTACAGGTTTATGTCTGCTGACACCAATGCTCCGGCGCGAGGCGTCGCCAAGACAAAAAGCTGCCAGGGAGGGAGCAGCGGATGAATTGTCTTAACCCGCGTATAAATGCCACGCCCTGACCTCATTCATCACAACCCTTCCCCCTTGTCTGTACTTGATTTACGAGAAAAATCTCTAAAACCACAGAACGTTTAGAAATTAGCATGACCGTCTCCTGCTACAGATCCATAACTTGCAATGCTCTGAAAAAGTCTCTTCATATTACTTCTATTTTTGCTTTTCTTTTTGTCAGTTTTCAAATTCTGATTCTGTTAATTAATAGATCCAATCTTAATAAACTTGACAGATAACAAACTAGTTTTCTAAGAGTTTCCATTAACAATCAGAAAGGAATCTAAGACTACATTAAAAGCACAGTAGACCTCAGTTAAAGTTATGATTCATGATTCAGCAACACAAAAGAGACCAAAATGTATTCATCGTACAGATCCCAGGTAAAAGCATCGCCTTGCCGATCAACGGGAAAACGAAGGCCTATCTCATCTATTTGCTTCAGAATCCACTAGGACTTTGGAGAATATTTTGTTGACTCATTTGTAAAACTGGAACTTATTGGAAAGTGTGCCTCGCCTGGTTTGTTATATGTGGGTTAAAATTAACACAGCTCACAAAAAGAACATCAAACAGACAGCTGGTGGTGGCTGTGTGATGGACTGGCGCTGCTGTGCTGTAGTTGTTGGAGACATTAATGTTGCTCTTCAGCAGAAAACTCTGAAGAAAAATGTCTTGCCTTAAGATCGAATGCTTTGCAGCCAGCATTGGAGTGGCCTAGCCAAAGTCTGAACTTGACTCCAGTTGAGACGTTTTTTTGTGGTTTATTCATGGTCGAAAATCTCCAGTCTGAGTGAAAATTCCTCCAGAGGGATGTTAAAGACTGTTAGTAATCGATTGATAGCAGAATTTGCAAACAGTTATTAGGCTTAACGTGCAATTTCAAATAGAGCTTTTCAATAACCTTTTCAAATAGAGCTGTCCTGGGCACTTATTTTTCTAAAATTGCATTTTGCTTTTACACCGTTTTAATTTGTCTGATGTTAAATTTTGTTTGATTTCAAACAAAATTTGAAATCAAACTGACCTCATTCATCACAACCCTTCCCCCTTGTCTGTACTTGATTTACAGAATTGACACAATTTGAAATCATATCATGGGGGAAAAAAACTAAATCTGTAAGGAGGCAAGATGATTTTTATTGCACTAATCTCTTGGTAAAATTTTAGAGCTGAAAAACATGTATTTTAATGAAGCTCTTTTATATTGCTTATAATAATTGTTCATTAATTTAAATTATATTATTAAAAATGTCTGAAAGTCTCAAATGTAACTTCCATAAATGTGCATAAACTGAGATTATGAAAGGGTTTGATCCACTAAAGATGCTAAGCAGAATCCACCTGCTAACGAAGAGCAATGACTTTTCATATCTTGTAAATACTGCTGGCGCAGGGATTTATTTTAGTTTGCAACAATTCAATGCCTTCATTTGAGTCCAATCCACATTGAACTGTTTCCTAAAAGGCAGTCGTTAATCTTTATTCTTATAGGCTCAGATCTGTAACATAACTGCTTCATCTTTGCATTAAGAAGGGATTGGTCTTATGGTGTGTTGATTTTTTTGTTCAGATGATTTCTGTGAATGTCAAATCAGTTCACTATTTGTTTCCAAAGGCCTGCACCAGTTGATGAGTCCCAGCAACATGCAGGGCAGTACACCAAGTAATTTCTGGTAACTGTTGCAGTATGAAATCCTGGGGCCTTTCCTTCCATGCACTGTGGTAAAAGTTCCTCCAGAAATAAATGATGTGCAGCAGTTGTTCATAGACGGGACAAGTACTTGGAAAACAACTCAAGTTGTTGTAAAAATGTCTTCGTATTTACTTTATAGTCCGCTGAGTAGTGATTCAGCCATTTCAAACTGTTCTAATATTTCTAAACCTGGATCTTTCATTTAGAATGTAACCTAGCAAAAACGTCCCACATGTGACAGAACAGTGCCTTGCTAAGGGGCCTCTTGAACTTCCTCACTTTATCACCTTGCTACTACAAGCTCTGTAATATTTTAGGAAAGATAGTAAAGCAGTCTGGCATACATCTCTATCCAGCAACCCTCAACCAAAACTTAATGCAGCCACTTCTTACTGGAATTACCTCTACATGTCTTCTGGTGGATGTCTCTACCAGATTTTCACAAGAAGAGAATCCAATTCTTTCCCGATTATATTTGAAAGACGGCTAGAGCTCAGTCAGATCAGAGGAAAAGCATCTGTGTACATCAACTTTCAACTCTTGTCCCCAATTCTCAGTTGGATTCTAATTCATGTTCTTAAACATGGATATGTTTTGATGTAAACCGTTAGAATGAAGTTTAGGTTGTATATTTAACATTGTCCTGCCTCTGAATTGGATTCAAGTGTTTTTGTTTTTTAACTTCCAACAGGTTTTGATCTGAATTTAGTTATATGCATCCTTTTATGAATTTGAGAGTCTATCTAAAGAATTTTCAGTGAAACTCTATGTAATATTTTAACACCTGAAACTATAAACAACTCAAAGAGAAGTTTGACAGTACAACACAAGAAGCATTAGAGTGAAATAAAAAGACATCTGTCCTCTGTCCTTTACTTGGTGTTTTATGTACATCGGTGTGCCTGACAGTTTGGGAACGGTTTGGATTTTCCAGAGAGTTGATTGAAAGAACATCAGCCACTTTTGCTCTCACCGAAAATGATTTTTATAATTCCTGAACCCATCCCTCGCCTTCGTCTGAAGGATACCAGTTGCGCCGAGCTCCTCCCTTCGCTTCCAGACTCCCACACTCCCTCTCCTGCCCCCCTCGGTTCCCATGTGTCGAAGTCGTCAGAGCCACGTTTCAGCCAGGCTTTCCGTTGCTAGGAGATGGCCCTGTTGCCTTGGCATTGGTCGTTAGGTGGTCTGCCTGCCTTGCACAAATAGGGTGGGGGATCGGAGGGAAGAGGAAGAGGGGGTGTGATGAAGACGAGAACAGACAGTGGACAGAGCTCAGTGGTCAAAAGAGGAGGAGGGTGGGGCAGATCTTGGCTGGGATCCTCCACTCATCACTATGATGGAGAGCCACTCGGTCCATTTATCACCGCGTGGGGGTTTGAGGGCAGTTGTTAGAGGAGACTATTTACTCTGGGGGAAGAGATTTTGCAGGAATATTTTGCAATATCTTCTGCAACAGGCACCAACATGCGTATCTGCTCTCGTCAGGATGAATGGGCGAGTTTTAAACGATGCGTACGCATCTTTAAGGCTTAAAATAGAAATAACAAGACCATCTGTGCTGCATAGCCACGGTTTCATTGTAATGTGCATTTTCCCGAGGATCATTGAGTCTAGATTAAACTTAGACATGCATTATTTTCAACCTGATTCGTATTTTAAATTACAATCTTTAAAACTGAGCAAATACTTAGATATATTTTTAAAATACAAACTTTTTCTGCAGCGGATAAGAAGGGCTGCAGATAGTTTTTATGTTGTGTAGATTAGAAATTTTAGATTTTAGCAAACATTCCCAAGTTTTGTCTAAATTAGTTTACTTAGTAGTCGAAATTATAAGCAGAGCTCCAACACAGACAAACATAAGCTGACAAAGTCTTTTTAATTTGTCCTCAGCTTCTCATTACCGGGGTGGGGTTTGTTGCTTCTACAACAAGAATGCATGTTAAACTTAATTGTGGATGAGGACATAATGAAATATGAACTCACCGACAGCAAAATGACTTTCAGTGTTGGTTTATTCATTGACTCATTTGTTGTGATCTTCTGTGCTGCCTTGAAATACTCAAGTTGAACTTCCACAGTCTAATTGCCAAATATGTCTCATTAAAAAGAGAACCCAAACAAGAGTCTCAGTGGATTTACGGAAGTTCATGGTTTTAATTTTCACTCTTGCCAACAGCGAACAAAACTTAAAGGCATTGATGCACCAATCAGAATTATTCTTGTTTTATTTAAGGCTTTGGTTCACCTGATTTGTATTTCTCTTTAATAACTTTCATAGAAGAAATCTAACATCCTCTATAACAGACGGAAGCTGAAAACAACAGTTTTTTAAAAAGGACATCTTTGACTTACTACCTGTTATCTTCAGAAAGTCTTACTCTCTGAACCTTAGGAAATGTTTCTTCTTAAATAGCTTATTTTAATTTCATATTTAAATATACTGAAAACAACTTTCATTGTGTCTGCCCAAAAAACTGTTGCTGCCAGTGCGACTTGGAAGGACTTGCAGGTATTACTGTCACATCAGATGTGGAGCATCTCATAAAAAATGTGCAGCCATTCAGTTTAGAAAAATGTTGCATTAAAGTTGGACGTTGAGAGAAATTATTTTTAAAACAAAACTCCCACCACACACTTTGTAATCATAGGTTGCACATTTTAGATTGAAATAACAGTTGGTGCTGAAAATGAGTTTGTAAGTTTTAACTTCATGAGTTTAAATAACAAAAATACCAGTTTTTCCTAATAAATACATGTGCGATTAAACCGCTTGGTTAGAAATAAGTAGAAAAATGAGTTTAATGTCTTAAATAAAAAAAACTGTAATATTTTGAAAACTGTTGCACAAAATGAGGTGGCGATGAAATGTTTGCTTTTGTTTGATCGCTTGATTCTTTTTCTCTTTTGCTCTATTATTATGTTTTGTCTTTTTCCTGCCATATTCTGCTTGTTTCAACTGACAATAACAGTTTAATTTCCTTTCAAACGTTTATAAAATCTCATATTCTTCATATTTGAATACAAGTCTGAGTGGGTTTTGTAGGCAGCTGTGTTAAATAAACAGATTAGGAATAACAGATAATGCATTGGATTTGTTTAGTTTGAGAGCGACCTGGTTTCTTCTTCTCATTGAGGATTTCAGAAGTGTCTTTGTGCTCTTTGCTTTATTTGTCTTGTCGTCCAGCTTCCTCTGATTGTCCAACTCTCTTCCCTCCAGGTTGGCGATGCCATGAGAAAGATGCAGGAGAGGAACAACGTCGGCAAAGTGATCCTCACCACTGAGCCCATGCCGGAGGAGGAGAAGAAGGAAGAGGCCAAGAAGGAGGACAAGAAAGAGGACAAGAAGAAGGAGGATAAGAAGAAGGACGACAAGAAGAAGGACGATGGAAAGAAGGAGGAGAAGAAGGATGACAAGAAGAAGGAGGAGCCTAAGAAAGAGGAGAAGAAGGAAGAGCCCAAGAAGGAGGAGGAGAAGAATGAAGAGGCCAAAAAGGAGGAGAAGTGAGAGGGAAAGATGGATAGTCAAGCAGACCAGCAGCAGGGAGTTTGTGTCCTGGGAGCAGGGGAGGTGGCAGGGATGAGCTTTGGTGGTGGAGCTGCAGGGGGGATGGGGGCTGGAGTGGCAGCAAAGATGGGAAGGAGTTGGGATAAATTGGAAACGATCACCCCAGTCTCAGTCTTTTACCCCCCTTCTGCCTCACCTACTGGGTGATTTACTCAGGCATGGCTGCTCCCACCTCCCGTTTCCTCTTCTGTTCCTCATATTTACCTCTTAAAAAAAAAAAGAAAACAAATCTGATCCCTCAGACCCCATATATGCTCTAATCTCATCTCCCACCCTCTGCCCCTCACAGTATTAATCGATTTGTGCTATTGGGAATCAAAGCATCAGGAAGAGCCGTGGAGGATGGTGGGTTTGGTCCGAGCCTGGGGGCAAATTACCATCTCCCTGACAACCTTAATCTCCTTTCACACTCCGGCCCCACCCTTGACCCTCCGTGCCCCCTCTGCATCTCGACTCCCACCGTGTTAAATTGTTCTGCTCTGACTTCCACCTGCCGCCTCCTCTTCTTCCTCCGGGGGGGGGGGGGGGGGGGGGGGGGGGGGGGGGGGGGGGGGGGGGGGGGGGGGGGGGGGGGGGGGGGGGGGG
>CAEGAF010169411.1:0-23672 GCA_903067075.1 Micropoecilia bifurca
GTGTGTGTGTGTGTGTGTGTGTGTGTGTGTGTGTGTGTGTGTGTGTGTGTGTGTGTGTGTGTGTGTGTGTGCGTGCGTGCGTGCGTGCGTGCGTGCGTGCGTGCGTGCGTGCGTGTGTGTGATGGTGTGGTGGGTCTTGAGGATTCAGGACTATGTGGCATGTCTACTGCCTAGGTGATTTGGGTCAATGGAGCACATCTGGTACTAGTCACAACAGAGTGAACACGTCCATGGCCATCAGACACCCCACCAGGCAAGTAGGGAGAGAAAGAGAAGCAAGGGCAAAGAAACATCTGGGTTCTCTTTCTTTCTCACACACATAGACACACACACACTCATGCACACAGGCATTTGGGATTCTGTGCTTTTTGGGAGCTGCCTTGATTCCTCCAGGTGCATCTGGACTCGGGTGGAGAGGGACAGGAATGGATGCATGTGTGTGTCTGTGGGTGGTGGTGGGGAGGATGTTTGACTGACAGCATCGAAGCCAAATGTTCCCCAAGCTGGGTGAACAACTCTCGTGTCATGCCCACTCTCTTTTTTTTTTGTTTCTTTTGAGAGTTCATCTTCTGCTTTGATCTGTGTTTTTATAATCTTTCTTTCTTGGACGTTTTTCTGTGTTCTGACAGGTGCGTCTCATCAGATTAGAATATCATTGAAAACTTTATTTTATTTATTAACCTCAAGACTTTATTTGGATCCCATATACACAGTGTGACACATTTCAACTGTTTTATTTTGTTTATTAAGGTTACACCTAATCAAACCCAAATTTCAGGTTCATAGACATTTGCAATGTTACCTAATTTGAAAATTATTTCCATATAAACGTTATGGTCAAGTTACAACCTTAACAATCATGGGAAAGATTTTTGACTTGGCCGCTGTCCAGCAGAGAGTAACTATCACATGCAACAAGGAGAGTAATCCTCAAAAGGTTATCACTAAAACCTCTAACTGTTTCCTTACTGCTGTAACCAAACATATTATTGTAAAGCTTGGTGGAAGGAAAAAGGGCAAAAGCAACAGGGAAAACCAAACCACAGATGTGAGATGTCTGCATTAAAAAGCCTATTCAAGAGTTTGTTGGAGATTTACAAGGCTTGAACTATGGCTGGACTCAATGCTTCAATAGCAACAAAACACAGATGTACCTAGTACATGAGATACAACTGTTATACTCCTTGAGTTAATCTATTCATGCTTCTGAGAAGACCTCAGATTTGTTCTGGTAAGTTTGTGTCTGGAAGAAGAGTAGGAAAGTACAGAATCCAATGTGATAACTCAGTGGAGAGAAAATATTATCTTCTGGAGTTGTATGCAAAAAGGAATCAGCACAGCTTTCTGCCAGTGACTTTTTAGGGTTTGCCTAATGCTTTCCTCTTCTTAGTTTTACTGACATGCCAATTTTCTTGCCAGTAGGACATTACACCTGCCTACACGACCTAAAGTACCAGTACCCTAACCCTAGATGAATGCAGTTTGGGGTGTTTGGTTTTCTAGACAGGTCCAAGTTTGCAAACTTGTCAAACTTGAGAAGTCATAGGCAATTTATCCACGACTGGGCATCAGGCTGACGTGTTTCTGTAAAGAATTAATAAGACTCTGCCACTAATAGGGAAATGACTTTTGTCCTGGTCCCTGTCAAAATAAATTAATAAAAATAAAATATATGAAGTGAATACATTCATAACTAAATATGCGAGAAACCTAATCACATTTAACTATTTGTCCATGGCTGACACTAGCATGGAAAGTGAAAAGATTAAGAAAGAGAGAAAAAAATGCATTTGGTCCATTTTTCAATTCGTCACAAATAATTGTTTTAGATATTTATTCTAAATGCTTGAGAGTGATTGACAGTGCTAAGACTCTCCTCCTGGCTGTGATTGGTTGTTTTTGATCTAATCATGTATTTACTGATGACAGTAAAAACGCAGGGCAGAGGCTGTCTTGTACTATATTGTCAAGACATAAAGGCAGTTTTAACAAATATATGAAAAACATATTTTTTATAAAAGCTCCATACTACAAAATTAAAATTGATCAATTTCTTGTGATGTGAATAGTAAGTAAAACAGTAAAATCTGACTGTTTTGTTGGCGAACATCATCGTTATAAAGAAAGCATTTTTCCTGGAAGCTGCCTGAATATTTTCATAATCCCCATGGTGTGTGAATGAGTGCTCTTCCTGGATACTGAGAAGTTTCTATTCCTATCCTACAGAATGTGCAGACGAACTAAATCATTTCCTATCCTCACAAGCAAGGAAATTACTTGCCGTTTACCTAAAGCCCAACTTACCTTCGACTCATTTTTTTAAAACATAACTACATAGAAGCACATTTGTAATAAGTACTTTGTGTACACATACACACAAAAGAATCCCCATACTGCATTTACCAGTATGGATATAGGACTCAAGACAGGTTCATTGACTTGGTTTTTTACAATAGAACTTAAGCTGGAAGGACCCAACTGTGAACTTTTGAACCCTTCCCATAAAAACAGCAATACTGCTTTGCCGTAATGCTGTTCAATATACCTTTAAGCCCCTCTGTAAGTGGGATTTAGAAAATAATGCCCTTATGCAGGCTGTTTACATAAGATCTCTGCCATACAAGCCACTCTCCTGCTGCCACAGCCCCCTCTCCCACCATAAATCACATTTAATAGGACCAGTTTGATCCCATGCCAGCATAAGCATACACTTGCTCTGACCTTGGGTGAATTTAATGGAGGTTAAATAAGTTTTCACATTGGCAGTATGCACATTAATAGTTTGTCCAGTGGATTTGGTAAATTGGAAGAGATGGCAGTAAAGTCAGAGTGTCTGATTAATTGGGTTTGGAACCAACTACCACCTCCACTGCTGCCTGGACTGCTTCTCCACTTCTTTACATCCCACTCTGCTGTGAATTGGACATTTTTAAGAATGTGACTCATATGTAGATGTAAATACAATATGGCAAATCTGTTGCACATGTTTGTGGTTTTGACAAAAAATAAAGAAAACATAACGTGCCTTTCATAAGGTTTTACACCTTTTTGACTTTTTTACATTTTATCTAATTGCACCAGAAGATGTTCTTCAAGGTGTTTTAAAGGCACAGCATTATGTATTTTCAAAGCACATTGCATCATTTTATACCACAATTAAATAACCGTTACATTCAGTTGTATGGAGTATATATCAAACATGACTTGACAGAAATTTGACGTCTTGAAGTTGGGCTTGTGTCAGTTTAAGAAGAGACAAAGTGTGATGACACTCTACCTTCACAACAATGTTTCTACATAAAGCTTTTAACAACATTCTTAGAGCTTTGCACGTAGAAGTAGTTCATATGCTAAGCTTAGCAGACTCCCGGATCCACCAGGGGTTCACTAATTGCTGCTGCCGCTAGTCTGAAGGAGCTTGTGGGGAGGGATGCTCTGTGAGGTGGAAACTTGGCTTGGAGACTGCAGCTCTACATGGAATAGGAAACCTATGGTGAGTAGTTGACCGACAGAGTTGTTCATAATAGATAAAGGAAAATGGTGGACGGTTTTGAAGGGGATTTTTTGTACAAATGAAAATATGAAAAGTGTTGTAGATATTTTGGTAGAACAAAATATTTATTTTGTCATTAGAAAATTGACCCATATTGAAAAAATAATAATTTTTTTGTGTGTTTTTATCATCCACAGTTTTCATGTGCATATTTTTATGCATCTTTGTCTCTTCTTTATGAGTTCTTTTGTTCCACATTTTACTGGATTGTGCTGGATTAACATCACTCATAGTCTATTACAAATTTTCCAGATATGGCAATGCCAATTCCTCATAAGTATCTTTAGAAAGCTGGAATATATGTTATAATAGCAAGGAATCCAGCATCAGACTGTGAGCCAAACAAGTCTAGTAATCCAATGTAATTGGTTGGATTCTTTGCAATGAGTCAACCACTCTGTCTGCCTGCCTCAGCGCCTTTGATAATCCCATATACAGTTCTTTAATCTTTACACAGTGTGTTGTGCAAATTAATTAAATATTGACAAGGAAATCAACGAAACCACAGAAAAACAGAATGTCACACTTAAACTGATTAAAGCCATGACAGAGGTATGAGAGAGGCATATACGATCTTTTAGCCTCTGTAAATGATTAAAGATCACGGAACAAGGTTAGATCCTGGAACCAGCTGAGCAAAAGAACACAGATTTAAAGCTATTGGATTCTCAGTTTTCCAACCCTGCTTAAACTCTCTTAAAATATGTCACCTACAGAACAACATAACATTATTCTTTCTTTTCTTCTGCTGTTTTGTTTACCGACAAGCAGAGGGTTGAAATACCTGTGGACAGACGCAGAAGTTATATTGACTGTTACAGAAATTGCTTGATTGCAAGTAATTGAATAAAAAAAAACTTTTGCAGCATAGTATAATGTTTTAGTTTTTTCTTTGTACAGTTATGTTTCATTGGTTTAGTTTTTAAAATGGGTTTTATTAAACCACACAAACAATGTCTGATCTTAGGCTGATTTTAAGTCATTTTTTATTTAATATTACTTTTGTCAGTTTCAAATTATTACAGTGACCATTGTGGGCTTTTTATTCACAAATAAAGGGCTACCAACAATTTTTTCCATGTTTGTATGTTAAGAAAAATCTTTACCTGATTTTCCAGCAACGATTAATTAGTTGTCAGCGAATGTTTGTTAAAAAAAATTACATTACTGTATTGTGTGTTTTAAAATCTGTTAGTCAAGTCTAAGGTCCGCTCTTAATCTCTCCATGAAAATCATGACATTTTCTTCTTAGTGTTTTTTTTTTTCTTTCCGAAAGACAATCCCATTTCCTTTATTTAAAGTGAAGACACCCCCTGCCAGTGGAACACTAAGTAAACTCTTATCAAATCACAAATGTACGCTCAGGGAAGCCAACCGTGTTGTTGAAGTTGATTTGGGTCGAGTCCAAAAAAGCTGATGATGTTTCTTTCCCAATGACCCTTTTTATTAGAAACCTAATTGACCAATCTGGTAGACACACAAGCAGTACATACATTGTGGAAAATATCCAAAAGTACTTTGGGTGTTTGTACATGTGTAGTTCTTTTTGCAATTTCTTCCAGTTTTTTTTTTTATGTGGGTATGTGTTCAAACATTTTCTTGGTATCTGTGTGAAACAACGAACAGACAGACACAGCATTGACAGAGCTGATTGAATTAGAGATGAAATTAGGGTCATGTTGCAATTCGCTCACTGTGGTCTTATTATTCTGAGCTGTCTGTCGGACTTTTCCGCCGCAGAGACAGCTGGACCTGGTAACACGATCCAGACCACCAGCTACCCACACACAGTACCTCGCAGTCAAATCAATACCCAGAGCCGATGTAGAGACACAAAAGACAAGTTCATACAAGAAAAAAACAAACAAAACATCTTTCAGTAATAAGGATAAACTTAGAATACTCAAACCACACAAGAGAGTTAGCATCCTCTTTTTTTTTGGGAAAGAGAATGAAGCAAGGTTTTTTTTTTGTCTTTTTTTTGTTGGCGTTATCGAAACTATGAAGACAGAAGCAAATAGATAACTGAGAATGCGTGTGGAGGTGTTAGGAAAAGCCCTGTGGCTGGGAAAGGTAGGGGAGCTGTGAGTGGTGGAGAGGGAGGAGGCAGATTCTCTGTACCATCGTGTGGCTGAAACAAATCCCTTCTCTGCTCTCCTCCTCACTCCTGCTCTGTGTGAGGAGAGAGTTTGGCCTGGGGCACATGTTCAGATATGGGTGCTAGTGATTGGTTTGCTGCCAACGGTGGCAGAGGTCAAGTTGCTCTGTGCTTTTTTGTTGTTTTCTCAGAGTCACTGTCGAATTCAGTGCTTCTGCAAAGCCATGTTTCGTTATTGCAGTCAGATGTGCTCCGCGTTGCACTTCATTTGCTTGTTTCCTTGCTATTTGTACTCTTTACATAGTTTGCTAATCCAACACCACAAAGTGAAATTAATTATTTCCTCTCTTTAACCTGTGGTTGATTGAATTGCATCTCAATACCTACAGAATACGCAGACATAATTTCACAGAGACCCTCCAGCAGGTGTGTTTCAGATAAAGGCGTTATCAGTTTGCTGCCAAAAAGAGCAAAACATGGTTCTGCTGATTAAAAATTAGGGGAACTAATTAGTCTTAAGGATAGTCCCAAGTGAAACAATGAGCAGTAAAGAGATATTATTAGACATAAGTCATCAATTATTCACTTAATAGAAAATGAAGACAAAAGGAAAAGTCTTTCAAAGTTGCTTTCTTCAGAGACAAAATAAATGTTCACCCCAGTGGATCACAGTCACAAAAGTGCGCCGCTGATTGACCTAATTCAATTTTTGCAGTTGTGTGATTTCAAATATTCAAGTTACATCTAAACTTAGATGGCCTGTTTTGCCCATATCTCTCAGTTTATAAGTAAAGTCTTGCTTTCTGTTTTTCTCTGTGTGTATGTGGTGTTGGTGGGAAGCAGGAGTTGGGATGGGGGCAGGGGGGTCCACACAATTTTCTACCACTGTTTTCATACCCATGTGTTGTCATTTTGTTCCTTTATTGTGATAACATACAGAGGTGGGCTTGTTAGACAGGGTGTGGGGTCCTTAAAGAGACAGAGGTCAGTCTCATGGCATCAGTACAGCTATAATGTGAAGTCTGATTTCTTTTAAGTTATTTTTTGTATTTAAAGCATTTTCATAATAAGTTAAGGTGACATCTATCAATCAGATTTTATTTGTATAGCACATTTCAGCACCAAGGCATTTCAAAGTCCTGTACATCATCAAAAATAAAATCACAGATTCATTTAACATTTAATAAACAAAGTAACAGAAACATATAAAATGGTACAAAATGGCACTATGTGCCTGGAAAGTGCATAATACCCCCACACCTAACCTTCCTTTATTGACTGGTGACATTTGCATTTGATATTGTATTAATATTAGTTGCAGAAAAAATATTTACTCCATATAAGGTGACATATACCTTGGTAACCTGGAGCTATCTCAAAACACTAAACTGTACTGAATAGACAACCCCCTGAACCCCACCTTCAATAAAATTCAGGAATTTTGTGGACTTGTCTCAAGATGAAAGACGAGATTAATGTCAGACCATAATGTTAAACAAGAAATACAATACAAATATTGATGGAGGGGTGGGGGGGTGGGGGGGTAAATAGACAACCGCCACCAAAGATTAAAGCAAATCGTGCCTTAAGTTAGTTCTTTCTCCAACTTTATTCAAGTTGTTTGCCAGCCTCTGCGACCATTTTTTTGTTCCAGTCTGAAGTGAGTTTGCCCTCAGACATGCTATTTTAACCTCTGGTGTGTGTGTGCGTGTGTTTCATCCATTGCCCTCTAGTATCTGAGACGTGAACCAAGCCCTCGTAAGACTGATGCGTGTCAACACCATAAATACCAAGACCATGCCGGACCCTATTTTTCATCATGTTTCTCACAAACAAGAAGGAAAGTGCGTGTGCATGTGTGTGTGTGTGTGTGTGTGTGAGTGATGAGCATCACTGTGAGGTTCAGTGATTTGAAATAAAAGAAGTTATGAGAGGAACACTGAACATAAAAAATTATGGGGCATTAAATCATTCTGAAATTTAAATATACATTAATATTATTCTGTGATCAAAAATTTTATACTTATTCTGGAGGAATATTTGAGTTAGTTTTAGGGTTCAGCCCAACTTCATTAACATATTTTATCTATCTAGTTAAGACTTTCCGTCAAATCCTCACTCTTCCTCCTCCATTTTTCGCTCTGTTAGACTTTTAGCCGATACCTACACTTCTTCCTATTTTCTTTTCGTTCTCCCTGCTTTCTCCATTGGCTTTTTTGGGGGTCTCATAACCCAGTTGTACTTCATAGAGACTGGAAATGCGCTTGAGCAGTGAATAATTCGGAACATGATAAATCCCACCTTAAATCCAGCCATGAGACTCCAACAGGGTTCCACATGTAATTCTAAGCCCTATTATAGACCACTAATGCCGGTGGAGGATGGCGAATCACGGCAGAGCCTGCAGCCATGTAAGAATTAGAAATAAATATGCATCGGTACCAGATAAATATAGCAAGAGGCAAATCTGCCATGTGACTGTCTGTGTGTGTGTGTGAGAGAGAGAGAGACATCACTATTTGCTGCCGATGAGAAGAATTTGCAACAGTTCTCTGGGTAACTGATGGATTAAATTCAGTGGGTAAGGGGTTGGAGTTAATGTTCACCATAATTTAGTAAAAAGAAAGCTCAATAAAAAAATTTTCATCTGCATTTAAAGACATTTGTTCCACTGTCATGTCTTGTGCACCTCATTCCAGAGCTTGGATTACATTTCTCGAGAGTGACAATTGAGGTTTCCATCAGTGGTATTTATCTGCTGTATCTGTTCATTGACTGTGGAGCTACTAAATTAGGACTCTAAGCTACACTAGATAGTGCTCTTGCTCGAGTGCTGGGTTAGACTTTTGGCGCATAAGGCCCCTTTGAAGTCAGAAGTATAAGTGTAATATTATTTTACTGAGCCTCTACCAGACATTTTTTTAAATGCATGTTTCCTTGGGTTTCACTCGCTGCTTAGAGCTGTGGTCCAGAAGCTAATCTCCTCCCACTCCACAGTAAATAGCAGAATTATTGTAATTCACCACATTCCTAAAGCACAAACTATCCTCATAAATCGGGTACCTAGCCAATCAGAAGAAAGGGTTTGATAAGTAGATTCATGACTAAACCCAATGCTCATTCAGGCTGCCATTATAATTTGCATGGCTTTTGAGTCATTGTCTCCTTGGTGCACATGTATGATGATGGAGACTTAAAAATTTTATTTTTCCTTTTAGGGAGCTAGAGAAAGATCTTTGATCAGGTTTAAGCCGTGTCTCAAGTTATGCAGGGCCACCAAAACCTAAATTAAGACCCTAATGTAACCTAATGGGTACAAGTAAAGAACATATGCTGTGTGTAGATATAAATATCCAAAGTAGAAAACAGAAAAATAGATTTAAACTGAAAATAGAGCCCCTAAATTGATAATTTATTAAATGTGACATTTCAGGCCCCCTATACTCAGTGTTAAATAGGTAACTATTTGCATACACAAACACCTCTGATCATGCAGTGTGGTTAGGGAACTTTTTATTTATTTATTTTTTATTCAGATAGGTTCCGAAACTTTGTTCTGGAAATTCTTTAACTTTGTCAACACTCAAAGTGAACAACATCTCACGTTACATGAATGTTTTGGACATTATAGTGATGAAGCCAAAAAATTCATTTAAAGCTGATTTGTACAGAAAACAAACAGATCCTATCAGCAGAACTTCATTAAAAAATTTTGTCTCATTTGTAAAAGTCAATACAGTGCATTCAGTTTCTTACATCTTTGTATATTTATAACTGGCTTGAAGGTATATCTGACACATTAATTACAGAGATAAATGTTATAGATTATTTTACCTAGACTTTTGCATTGTTAAGCAGTGTTACAATATTATGTGATCAGATGTGCCAATCAAATGTATAAATGTTATAAATGTTGACTCTGTGCTGTTAATGTAAAAAATATGGCCCTGAGCCAAATCCTGTTTATTTTTTAATTATTATTCTCATATTTTCCTCTTATGTCAATTCTGAGAAAATGCCTGGCAAGGGTTGCAGGTATTAATTTGAATATGTGTGTAAAACGTCTGGACAAAGAAAGAAAGTCATTAAAGTCAACAAAAGTCATTCCTTTCTGGTTAAAAGAAGGGAAAAAATAATGTTTTGTTACATTAGATCTAGCTTTTCTAACAGAGGGCATTTGTATGATGACAACGGAGGTATTTTAAAACAAGTCCACTACTGATGTAGTTGTTTGGTGATACATGAAACCATTTATCGTTTGATTAGGTTCATTCATTTTTGGGAGCAATGTTGTTGATTCACTGAAGTTTCATTTACTAAGCTAATGATGGGAAAAATCCAAATTGTGCAAGGGTGTGATCAGCAGTCACAGGCTGCAGCACACAGGGTTTAATGAAGTCTTCATGTTCTTTATTTTGGGATGCCATTCAGAGTGGTGATGTGTTGGGTTAACAGACACAAATGTCTCCTAGCATGTAAATACTCAAAAGAGAGTCCAACTTTTAAATCCACACCTCCTCAAGAGAACCTGACTTTCTAGAGTTTGACTGAAGTGGATTAAGCAGGACTGGTGTGAATCCAACCTAAATAATTAAAATACTAATAGTTCTTAAAAGTAAAAGCCATTCTACTTGATTTACTTAGGGATTTTACATTAACCTGTGTTAACGCATGTCTTTTTCTTTCAACATGACTTCATATTTATAGTCATCATGGGATCGGCATTATGACTTATCAATTTTAAAAAACTGACATGAAGTTCACTGCACTACATTAAATATTTTTGCACTTTAAATTAAATATCTGGAAGAAGATCGTTCACTTTAAATTTGTTGAATTAGGCTGAACGATAACGCAGTACATTATTTTAATTCATAACGCAGTATTTTAGGCAAACTTAAGTGAGCTAAAAGGAGAATATTACATTTACAAAAGAATTATAACTTGACCTAAGATTGTTTGCCGGAGAATTAAGACTTGGGTTTGACTTCACCCTGACAGACTTGACACTGGACCTGAAGTTATACCCCAAACATGAGTTCGTTTTTCCACTATAGACTTTAGATTTAACTTGGACTTTCTGGTCTCCCTTCATGTGAACTTATATCTGCTTCTCACTCGTTCAATCTCCTTTACTGCGATTCCAGACATCGTACTGCATCTCTTTGACATCTTGTTGAGTTGTCACTTGTTACAGTTAACATGTAAGAGCTTACTCTGTAATCCCCTGCTGGTTACTGATTTACAATCGCGGTTACTGTTTAATTAAGTATTTTGCTGTATTAGAGGTCTCTATTTAAGTGTCAAATGGCTTATTAGGAAACTCTTCTTTTATGTTTTGACACATAGAGTGAAAGCCGAGTTTTTTTTTCCTCTTTCCTTTTTCTGAAAGCATATTCTAGTTTTTGTTCTCTAACAGTGCCGTGTGGCATTATGACACGGTATTTGAAAATCTCCAGTTTTGTTGACTTATTAATTGCTTGTGTCTTCTGTCTGAGAAGTGTGAAGATGACAATGCACGCTGTGCTATTCTCTTTAGATAGTGATAGTGATTTCGGTAGGGGGTTGCAGTTAGTGGGTGGAGGGGGTTCTTCATTCCGCGCTCTGTCTTCCCTCTCTCTCTGCTCATCAGACTTCTCCATGGAACACTTAGCCCTGAGGAGAAGCCGTGGGTGGGGGTCTGTAACTTTTGATGAATGAATACATCTCTGACTCACTCTTCTTTTTTATCTGGCTGTTTAATCTTGACTTTCTCTCTCTATCCATCTTTCTTTTCCCAATTTCTCATTTTTTTAACTCACTACAGAATTACTTCTTTCCCTTTTTTTGGCCTCTACTCCTTGTTTAAGATGGTGGTTGCTGATTTAATTGGATTGTGCTGAACTCTGGCTCTCAGTTGCATCTCTTATGAACATTTGCGAGCCCCTTTGACTCAGGCTTACTGTGAAGTTCTGCTTTCTAACGGTGACTGAACTTTGCTTCTGTGAGATTGTTGCCTTTTCTTTAGGTCTTTTCAGGTATTCTGTGCAGCTGAGGGTATCAATTATGTGTTGCACAGATTGAAAACAGAAGGAAAAGCATAGGCAGCGTGGAACGTGGAATCAGTGCAGCTAATATGAATTTGTTTACGTGTTCAGATTCTGTGAACGCCAACAGAGACTTAGTCATCCAGGGAGAACAAGGCTATCACACATACCCTTTCCCCACACAAGGCTCACATCCTTGGGCTGCCCCGTTGTCTCCCTTCATACCCTCTCGCCTCTTTCCTCTTTTCCCTTTCCCTCCTCTCCTCACTGCTCTGCTTTTCCCTCACCTCCCTGAGCTCGATTGAGGGAGATGATTAAGACATCAAAAGCTGTGCCTCACTGTAGATCAAAACTCAGGGCTGACGGGTGGGAGCTTGATCCCACATAGACTTCCTCTGCATCCCCACAGCCGGAGATTTGCCATTCCCAGCAGCTCTTCTGCTCCACTCCATTAGTATCTCCATGCCAATCTGAGGCTCCCTGGGGTCCGACATGTACCCAAGGATGAGTCAGGGCTGTGCAGACGACCTCATCCATGTACTCGCAGGTGTCTCAGTAGTAAAACATAGTAAGTGCTATGGAGTGTTGTATTTTTTAACATCCCCTTCGCAGAGCAGCCCACTGCTTATCTTGCTTCCCTTTGCCTTACTTTTCACTTTTGCTCTTTCCTTTAGTTCCATGCAATTCCACGCTCCAACTCAAGCTAAAGTTAGCGGTCTTTGGAAATTTTTTCTTTTCAATTTTGTTCCTGTGATTAAGGTGGTGACAAGGAGAAGAAGAACAAGGACATTGGAGGAATGCTAGAAGAGGCTGCACGTGAAACAAAGCCCTTCATTTAGTACTCTCTTACTGGCCAGACATATACGGAGATTCAGCTTTACTCCGATCTGAGCAGAGAACCCTGTTCCTCATGTTTGCTGTGCCACTTCAGATAAACTGCTAATGGGACTTCTTGTGGATTTCACTTGACTTTTGTCTGAGCGACCATGGCTCAGGAGGTAGGAGTTTTTCCTGTGATTGATGTGTTGTTAATCCTTGCTCTGTTCACCTGAGTTGTCCAACACTTCGGCCATCTTACCTGGTGGTGACGGTGACGGTGGTGAAGGGCCCGATTGTACAGCAGACAGGCTTCCGTCAGTCTGACCCAGGGCAGCTGCAGCTACAGTATAGCTTACCACCTTCAGTGTATGAATGTGTGTGTGAATGAGTGAATGTAGTGTAAAGCATTGTGGACCAGATAAGGAACTATACAAGTATTGACCATTGGTTGACATTCCCTCCTCCATAAAGGCCAGATTTGTGGAGTGTAAGTTTAATAGCCGTCATGTTGGTGGATTTCTGCTGCTCCTCCAGTTACCATGGCCTTCTGTTTCTTTGTCTACTTTACTCCATGATCTGTCAGTTTAGGCAGGCAACCAAGTGTTGGTTTGCACTGCATATTTTTTAGAATATATTTACTTAGTTTTACTTCATTTTACTTCACAATTGCCCTCTATGTTACTGCATAAAATCCCAATAAAATAGGTTTGTAGTAGCAACTTGTCAAAATTTGAAAAAAAAATTCAAGAGGTATTAGTTCTTGTGTAAGACACAAATATGCAGCAAAGACACCGTTGGGCAAGTTCAACGTGTGCAGATGCTCATTTTGGAATTTTCCTTTAAAAAAAATTTCACTCATCGGTGCTGTAAGTCTCAGCTGTGGATCAGCTGTGGATTTGCAGCAGTTCGGGTCATGCAGCTTTACTCTGGGCACTTCCATTTCAGGATCCTGGTGCTGAGATCTCTTCCGCCCGTCTCACCCACAGCAAACGCACAAGGGGACTAGCTCTCCATCATCTCCCTGGCTTTAATTGGGTTCTTATATCTCTTTATTTTACTGTCAGCATTATACCTCTTTCATTGTTCTACAGCACCCACCTCTTGTGCGTCCCAACTCCAATCTCTATTCTGTACCAGCACCACCAAAGAGACTTTTTTGGTGTTTTATGGAGTAAGCATTTTCCTCCTCTGAAATTCATTTTGATAGTTAGGCTGGAAATAAAGTGGAACCAGCAAATATGCCCATATCTGGTCCCCCCCCCCCTTTCTTTTTCTTCTTCCCCACCCTGTATTATGTTCTTTTTTTCATTTGTTCTATTTTAATCATAATTCTTCTCACACAAGGCACATTGTTAAATCACCTACAGAGTATGCTCAATTGTAAAGGTCTGTTTGCTATAATTACATTTTTATGAAAATGACAAAGAAAAGTCCTTACCTTTTGATCTTTATCTACTAAGTAAAAATGAACAAAATAAGTGGTTCACAAAAAGATTATGTTTGATTATATGGGATATGGATAAAGAGAAGACTAAATAAAAAATATGAGTGCTATACCTGTATAATGTGATGTGGATAAACCAACACCATACATCACCATGACAACTCTATCAGCAAAACATAGACCACATTCATACAACAGGTCTTGATGCTCAATTTTGATGTTTTGCTAAAATCAGATTGTTTTTCTTATTATTTCTTTTTTGCACAATCATACACATTATTAATTAAATGTGGCCAAAATTAGACATATAGGTACGTAGTTTATGACTCCACATTACCCACATGCTCAGAAGAAAAACACAAAGCTCAGAAATAAAAATGGATGCTGCTTCCTATTTTAAAGTTGTTGAGTTATGGGATCTGAGACTATTGTCTCAAGATCATAAGGTGAAGGGGGAAAAAAAAGCTAAAAAAAGCTAGCATGACCTTTTGTGAATTATTGACTGCAGCGTCTACAGAAAAGTCTGTTTTGATGTGTAGGAGTGGTGGGATTGGGATGTGATGTGCTTCACTGACACAAACGTCTTTCATAATTTATCAGAATTACAATTTTCAGTCATTGTTCACATCCAGATTTAAAGACTCTGGCTTTTCTTGTGGCAGGATTATGATGCATGTCTGACGTCATTGATGTAAAATGTGGCTGATGGTGACATGACTGTTAAGACTGCAGATTATTTGAAGAACTATTGGATACCCCTCCAGTTTAATACCACATATGGAAGTGGCACAAATCAGATTTTTTTTGGACGGTGAAAAGATTGTTATCAGACTGCTCAGATTGCTGTGAAGAAGTCAAATATGGATTACAAGTGGACATAGCCATTGTGGTCTAAGAAAACAGTGTGATGCAGGATGACACAACTACAAATCTTTGAAAACATGGCCATCCACCCAAACAGCCTGGTTAACCAGGAGAAATCCCAAATGAACCTGGTGGTTGCAGCATTATGCTGTGGGGAGGCTTTTGTTTTACCAGGGATGGGAAACAGCTCATTTTCTTTGGCAGTTACTGTGGAAACCTTTTCAGTCTTTAGATGTGTAATGCTACATTATTTCAATTTTCATTTGTAAATAAAAGACACATAAACTGACTATGCACCCTTTTATAATTTATAAAATCCATTGAAGTTTCCTGTTTGTTGGCCCATTAGAATTGCAGACACTTAGAAAATGTATGAAAGTCATTCCTCAAACATTAACTTTTTACTCTGTATACTTATAAGCTGACAGTGTTAGAGGGCTGATATATCTGGCTACATACACTGTGTTAAGTGGCAGTTTAGTAACTATGTGACCGCCTGACTGAACACCCTGCTCTCCCTGAGATGATGCTGTGTGATGCAACTGGCTGAGCCAGAACAGGACTGAGGGGGCAATATCCATAATTGCTGTTGAACCAAGCAGTGGCTTTTATTACATGATTTTTCATCATGGCTAAATGTTTGGTTTTTTGCCCCCTAGGATCCTAAGCGTTAAGGGATCATGACTACAACCATGTTAGTGTGGTGGATTTGAACCTTTAGGGATATCTTGGCCTCAAAGTCACTTCTCAGTCTAAGAGATGTACTAACATAAGCGCAAGAGCTGAACCCTGCATGCAAAGATGCAAACAGATGCAAGCGCACACATCATTGCATGGCCACTCGCACATGATGCCCAGACAGTTACTTTGCATCAGTTCAAGTTGGAAAAATCCTACATAATTCAGAGGTCTGACATGTCAAAGTTAATCTACCAAATCATTCTTTTTCTAATTCCTTTAAGGTTCTATTAGTTGGTACACCTTCTAATCAAATATATAATCTTTTATTGGAATGACAGGATCCAGAGAATGTTTTAACTCTCAACTCATAATTTCTGAGTTCTTATCAGAGCCTCAGCAAAATGATTGGCAGTTGAATGAAGATTGCGCCTTTTCCAGAGAGACAAATGTTTCTTTTTGACCATCCAGATCCAACTCTATGGTAGCTGTGGGCAGCCCTGAAAAACCTGAAATAGAATATTGACATTATACTGACAGAAAGCTAAACCTTCTCCAGTCATTGCAGCTTTCTATTTGTTTTTGTATGTCCTCTTGTTACCCTGGTGCCTTCTGGGTATACGAACCCAATCCAACACATCAAGGCGGACACAAAATGACAAATGATGCCACATTAAAAAGATGTAGGATTACGTACAACCCAAAGGTTCCACACATGAACATAAAAACATTAAGGAATATCCTCTCCTTTAACCATGACTGTACATATATGGTTTTGTCGATAAAGAACAAAACGAAACAAAAAACAAAAAAGCTATAACTATTACTATGAACTAATTGTGTCCATACAGAAATCTTACATTTTACATGTGAACAGAAAATGTAAGAGAGGATTCAGCTCTCTGCATTTAATTTCCGATTGAATACATTTTGAAACATAACCAGTAATAAGAAGTGTTTTGTTTATTTGTTTTTTGTTTTGTTTTGTTTTTTTCAAAATAAACTGCTTACCCTCAGTTACGAATCGGCTCATAATGTAGTTGAGAGGCCAATAGAGAGAGAGGGTCTGAGGCAGAGCGGGAGGTCAATGCCCAATTCCTCATCTAAAATAGGCTCAAAATGAGCGACGTAAGACTCCCATTAATAAACCTTTTGAGATGCTGAGAAGTGGCCCGATGCCTGTTTACATTCGTTGGTGATACTTGGAACCCAGAGAGAGCAGGGACAGGAAGAGAAAGTCTCTTAGGGAGGGGAAGAGGAAATAAATTACCAGGATGGTCCAGGAAGTGCAAGGCAGGTAATTGCAGTTGACAGTCCAGTCTGCCACACAGTTAATTTGAGCCTGAGCCCAGGTCCCCTCTACTGCAGCGCGCCATGCTTTTACACGGCACAATCTGTCTGCATAGGTACATGCCCAGACACCATCTCTGCATCTTTCTCTGGTTCTCTTCCTGACAGTGGAATTATGTCGTCAGCAAGATATGAGCCACCGTGCCTCTCCTGGTGGGTGTCCTTATTTTTCCTATATTTTATTTTTCACTGAGAAATCCCGAGTTTTGTGCAGGGTGATAGTGTAACTGTCAGTGATAGGGCGTCATCCTTAACTCCCTCTGACAGGTGGACTGTTATATCTGTGAGAGAAAATAATCTCTTACTGCTTTGAGAGCAAAAAAAAATTCCACTCTTTTGCTTTGGTGAAGAGCTGTGAGAAAGGCCTCTTACCTAAATCTGCTTTGATCAGTTAATGAAAGCCATTATTTAGAAAGCTGATTGCTTTTTCAAAGTGAAGATGCAGGATGGCTAGCTGTACTGTTCTTTTAGAGCAGTTTTAGTTAACTTGATTGTGACCGTGCTGGAATTTATATATGCATGCCATACCAATGGAAGGTAGACACCTACCTGCAATAAGTGAGCAGCAAGCCTTTTCTTTTTTTGTGCTTTGACAGCAAACCAAAGTCAATGCCCCAATTTCTCTACAGGTAAATTTCAATAAATTATGCTATCATCAAAAAGGTTATTTATTTAAGTGATATTTACTTCTGGTAATTTCGATTACTTTGGTTTATAGCTAGCAAAAAAAAAACAAGTTCAGTTTATGTTCGTGCTTTGGTATTCAAACATGGGGAAGACTGAAATTTGTCCAACAGAAAGCCACAAACACTTTCCACAAGTTTGGACATCAAAAAGTTGAAAAGGCAGGAACAATGTGATGGACACAGGCACATGTTGGTTTGCTGGATATTCCAGGATTACTTGGAATAAAGAATAATAATAATAAAAAAACACCAAATTGGACTGTCGAACAGTAGACGAGAGTCCTTTTTTCAGTAGAAAGTAAATGCATTTCTTTTGGTAATCAAAGTCGCAGACTCTGTAGGAAGAGTGGTGAAGTACAGAATCCACATTGCTTGATGTCCTCTAAAGTTTCATCAGTCAGTCATCATTTAAAGAGCCATGTCATCAGCCAAAGTGGGTCCACTATTTAACAGCCAGTCCAAACCTATGAAGAATGAATATCAGAGCATGCCTTACTTACTTCTTTGTTATTGAGATGCTAGACTTGGCACCAGCAGTAAAGTACCAATATCAAATTTAATGACCATAGTATCACTGTGTTTGACTGGCCAGCAAACTCATCTGCCTGAATCCCTACACATTAATATCTGGGATGTTGTCAAAAGGAAGATAAGAAACACAAAATCAATGCAGACCTCAAAATCAGCCTGCGCTTCCATTACACCTCCTCAGTACCACAGGCAGTTCGCCTTCATGCCCTGACATATTGATGCAGTACTGCTTGCAAAAGGAGATACAGCCAATTATTGAGAGGACATATTTATAGTAAACTTCAAGACTTTATAGTACATTCTCATTTTTGTCTTTTTTTTTCTTTGTAACGGTCTTCTGTAATTTTCAAATTTTATGACAAAGTGAATTTTGTGTATCGCTAGTAATGATAAATAAACACCTGGACAAAACAAGTGTATTTCAGTTCTATTCTGTTTCAATATCAAATAAGCCCCTCCACATGTGTAGGAAGGAGTCAAATAATGTTTTTGCAATCCAGGCTATTTATTGAGTCTTAATTACTCGCATAGATGCTGCAGAAGTGCATCAAGCTCTAAATTTACTCTGCTCTCCTCAGTGTTAAGGTTGGGAATGCCCAGTGGCCTCTTGGTTTACTGTACCATGGCTGACATCTACCCCTCTGGTCCCACATCCCTGCAACCACTTGACATTTCTATCGACATTTCCCAGAGTGCTCGCACATTAAAGGGCGTGACATTTCATTTGCACATGATGTTGATTAAAATACACCCCTATGGTCTGGAGAAAAGAGGGGTTCAGGTTCTTTTGTTCCCTACATTTTGGAAAACTGAGATGAGATTTGGGTGTCGCTACAAAACGTGTTTGCTAAAAAGATTAAGAAGGACAAGATTAAATAATTTTTTGAGGTGATCCAAAACAAATGATTTTCCAAGTTTCTTTGAGCCCCAAAAGCATGTGAAAACATTCCATCTCAGAACACCTCTTTATGCAAATAAGTCCTGATTTGAATCGAGCCGAATTCCCCCAGAGCCCATCAGTGGCAGGTCATATTTACATCTGTGTCAGGCCACCTGCATTGTGCTGCTGTCTGCTGATGTGTTAGCCCCAGCTGGACTTGTATGATCTGACTCCAGGCCAGGTCTCACCTGCCAGGTCCTATTGTCTCCTTCACTTTACACTGGCCTGAGGCCTGTCACTGATGGGCAGCCTGCCGTCCACTCTAAACGGCTGGCTTCCAAAGACATTCCCTGATGTCTCTTCTGCTGTGCCTGAAACTACTTCTGACAACACATCTCAGATGTTTATTTCTTATTCAGTACATGGTCATTCTTTGTCTGCTGCGAAGCATAGATTGGACTTTGCACAGGTTCCCTACACTCTATTTTTAATTTCAAAACTGTAAACTTTTAAAGACTTGGACTCTGTTTTTACTGACATGGATATTCTATTTCTGTATTTTAAAGTTGGGGGTGCTAGAGAAAGTGTTAGAGTTACAAAAGGTTTCTCTAGATGTATGGAACACAGAGTAACGCAGAACAGCTCCTACATCATCTATTGCTGGGTGCTGCTACTGAGCAAAAAGGTTTTGTATTCTGCTGCGAAATATTAGATCTCTTTGTAACAACGTCACAGCGCCTGATGTTACTCTAAGTCAATTATATTGCTACCAGTTACTCTACCTCTATACACAGTGGAACTAAAACAATGACTTTATTTACCAAAAGTAAAACTATTTTCCTAATGGTTCTATACAATAGTATCTAGCTGGTGAATCTGTTGAGCCTCCACCAAGGACATGTGGCTTCCACCTTCCAAGGCCAGTGATTATTTTCAGTGTTAATTACTTTAGTTGGTTCTTTTTGGGGGAAATTTAATCTCAGTGAAAAAGAATGACATAAGCTTATATTTTTACATTCTGTTGTTTTTGTGTTTTTTCCCCTCACCATAAATTCCAATTATTTTGGAAAGAAAACTATTCTCTCAGGTTTCCACATGTTTTAAGGGTACATACTCCTTGTGAGTGTCTGATGGACAGGGACATTATCTGAATTTATCACAAAAGAATAATTGTAATGATTAAAAAAAGTATTAAAAGCAGAGGACATATAAAGAGATGAGAGCCAGAGGGGTATCTGTGACATTTTAGTAGAAGTAATTTATGTACCTTTGCTCCTAATCCCTTAATATACACATTAATTATATAGATTTATAGTTAATAGTCACCATCACTGACTGACCTGTCTTGCTTTTCTGATAGCAAGTCTGTAAAATCATGAGTCTCTGAATTAGATTAAATTAGCACAAAATGAAACATATAGTCAAAAAAAAAACACTTTACACTTAAGGTAAACGTTTATCCTCAAGCAGTCGATGAGAGACTTGAAAATCGTAACATAGTAACCTAATTAGGAGCTTGTGATTTAATACCCTGTGACCGAACAGTAGTAACACCGCAAGAGGTGCTGGGGTTAATAATAGCCCGTGAGCAGCTTCATGTAATAGAACCATAATATGATAATTAGATCACTTTTAGTCAAACTTATCTGTGCAGATAAAAAATACAGCAAAGCACATGACATCATGTCTATAATCAACTAGACAAAACATTTAACATTCATTTTTGATGTTGCCCCTACCAGAACCTGCCATAGCTACAGATTTTTAGATCAATTAAGTGTCTTGGAAATGATTTAACTTAGCAACTACTATGAGGTGCATGCCCTTTCACCTTGACGGTTTTTTCCCCCAATAGTTTCACTGATGCAGCTTTAGTGTGAACAGACGTGTAAACTTAAACCTTTCATGTTCAGATGATTTCCTGCTCTCCTGCAGAGTTCAACTGACCAGCTGATTTACATAAATTTGTCAAAAGAAATGTTTTGTCACTATAAAAAGATTTTACATCATAATGTGGCTTCTCAAAACAATGTGTGCGTGCGCGTGAGCATGTGTGTGTGTGCTTCTTTTAGACCATTTACGTCCTTCCTGGTTGATGAAAACCATTAACAGACGTACAGCATAAAACTAGGGAATATGAAAATTAAGCATCTTTTTTAAATTGAATTACTGTATTTCAGAATATATCAAAAAGTTCAATATAAGAAATTGCACCATTGTTTTTGTGAAATTAAGTTTACATCCATAAAAAAGTAGTTGTGATGAACTTGGCTTGTACGTCCAGCCAAGTTCATCAAGATGTGGTCTTGCAAAGTTTCTTTTTTTTTTACTCTGTCTTCTGTATACTTTTAGGTTTTTGTGGTCGATTCTTGGATATTATGCAGTAGTAACTACCTGGAAAAGTGCAATTCAGATTCAAGTGGCACTAGTGATATTAATAAGTTATAAAACTGATTTGATTCTGAAAGCCAGAGAAACTGGTTGGTTTTTGGACATTGAGGTCATTTAAAGTAGCTTACAGTTGCCAAAGACTTGAATAAATCTTTTTTCTTTAACTGACTATGAAGTATAATTTCCCCACCTTTCCTGACAAGCAAATGTAATTAAGTATACTTCAGTAGCTTTGCAGTAAACCGTTGCAATCTGGGTGCTCCAACTAGCAGCAGCTCGCTTCAGACAGTAAAACTATCACATGCAGCCATCAAGTTATGAAGACAACAGTTATGTAATCAAGGCTATCAGCCCTCCTCAGCAAAATAATTTGCGGCGTCTACAACAAGAGACACAAACAAATACATGTGATATTCCTTTCTCTGAGCAGTCTGGCTGCAGGAGCCTCTGGTCATCTGAGCTGGAGAGAGGACAGCATGTCTGCAAAGAAATGGATGCATACGCAGAGAGAATGGGAATACAGAAAGTGAGTAAAAAGACTGATAAAGCAAAAGTGAGAGACAGGAAGACAAAAGGGGGAAGAGAGTGAAGAAGTAAGCCTAAATTGGGAATCTATTACTGAGGCTTGTGTGGAGCAGCCCCTCTCTGTCTCCCGTAAACACACAGAAATGTGTTCAAGTGCAGGGGGGCTTTATAAGTTTCCCCTTCTCCAGAGTAATGTGCTTTGAATGGCTGGTAAAATGGGACTGGGAGAATTTCATTCCCGCTGCCTCCCCAGGCGACTCACCTTTGGCCCGGCGATGATATGAGCCCTTTTCTATTTTTTCCACTTTTACTCTCCCTCGTTCCCTCTTTCTATCTGCGACTGATGGAGAGGAGGGGAAATAAATGGAGAGCAGGGGCACAGCAGGAGACGCAGGGATGGGGTGTAGAGAGATGCAGGCGGAGGAGGTGGATTGGGATACAGGGCTTATTTATTTAGTGGAATGAGGCAGGTGCCTTATCCACAGCTCAGATTAGCTCATCTGTTTATGCGAAATGCCACACCATGGGAAGTGTGGTCATGTCACAGGAAGTATGGGAAACCATTTTTCTCACTATCTGCTCCTCTTGTGCAGACGGCTGGATTTGCATTGTACATAGATGTCGGAAATTTATTGAGATCAACACTTCAGATGTCACCAGATTATTACTATGCAATCTAGCTTTTCATGTGTGTATTCTGTTTTGAGTGCAATTGTTTTGTTTTTTTTACGCCTCCTGGGAAAAACAAAAAATTAATTGCTAGTCTATTCTGAACAAATTACCTGTTTACTTTGACAAGAGAAAAAATGATCTTGCAGTTTTTTTCATTTTCATTTTCCAAACTAAAACAAGAGTAAAACTTTAAAAAAAAATCTGAAAAATAACTAACATTTTCAGGGATGTCTTTGCATGGCAAATCGTGGCTTCAATTCACTATCTAGCTGAGATTATGTGAAGTTGGAAACATTTGCAATGTGGAGGACATATTTGCTAGGGCAGGAGTGTCAAGCTAGTCAAGTGCGTCTTTTTTCTCAACCCTGCGGCTATCGGCAAGTTGACTGGCCTGCTAAGGTTCTCATTTTAGCTGTAGTTTGTGAAGTGTTTTATTTTTAATTATCGCTTATTTTGAAAAATATCAAAAATATGAACTGCTGCCTAAGTTCTCCTTTTGTCCAGGAAAGATGCTTTACACATGTTTATTGCAGTTACTTCAACAGAACAAGTAGCACCAGCACACTTAAACCAGAGAGCTGTGTCGCCTCTTGACAAGCGAAACGTTGTGACGTGTCAATGGAACTGACATTACCTTGTCCAGTTTTCAGCAGCCTAGACTAATTATTCACTGTATTGTTTGTGCTTGTTGAAGCAGGTAGAGCACTGAAAACACAGAGTGGAGATTATCGGCATGAGTATTTTCTTATCAATCAAGTGGAATGGCTGCAATAGAACCAGCACTAGTGTAAGTAGTACTTTATTGTAAAAATGTGGCATCACAAAAAAATCATTGTGATGCCCATGTTCCTCAAAGACAATAAGTGGCCCAAAACTAACATTTCTTATGTTCTTCTCAGACTAATGTGGTTCTTGTCCTGACTTGTCGGTTTAAATGTCCATGTCTTTGTGAGTTTTTAATTGTGCCATAATGTTTCCGTTTCTGCATGATGAACTGAACAGTGCTTCTTGGGATGCCCCAAGCTTCTGATATTGTTTTTGTAGCCTGAGCCTACATCAAACTTCTTCACAATTTTACCCTCAACCTTTTCCGTGTGCCTTCATGATGCTGATCGTTCTCCAATATTCTGTAATAAACCTGTACATATATATATA